>JARPMJ010001442.1:137500-164403 GCA_033366665.1 Phoxinus dragarum | reverse complement strand
TTCAGGTTGGACTAAATTAAGATATTAGCATCTACAACACAATAAGAAAAATTTAACACCAATCGATCCAGCTTCAAAAGTTTACACCTGGCTCTTAATGCATCGTGTTGCATTATTAAGCATTACCTTGCAGATTCTAAAAGATGTACAATAGGTAAACGTATGACTGTAACTATACATTGCAATCATTTTGTAAGGTTTAAAATATTAATTTAAGAGCTCAGTGTTGAGACCTTTCGCCGGGATTTGATTGACAGGTGATCTGACCAATTATAATGCAGATACACGCCATTTTTGTTCGACAAACAAACCAAATCAGTTAGTAGATTAAAGGCAGTGGACTTGAACTTGAAAAATAGTGTGTATTGATTTCTTTTTGCAGTTCTGATGTTCATTTATGTTTAATTTGTGCTATAACTAGAAGAGATTATCAGTTCACGTGCTGCTTGAACTGAGGCCTACACATTAAAGCACCACAAAACAGTATTTGTCGTTTGAATTTCATAAAAATTAAAAGAATTGAAAGCTGAGACTTTATTTCAAACCAAAAGTACCCTGCTCTGTCTTGTCTGTTGGCACATTGTTAGTGTCCTCTTTGCTCCGACCGAGAACATGTGGAGTGAGAGAGGAATGGCTTGTCGGACGTAGCAACAGTAACCAAGAGGGGCGGATCTTTGTGAAAGGTCAATTTCAAATCATTTAAATCTTTGTGGACTCGGCCGGACTCGACTCGGACTCGGATGTTAAGGACTCGGACTCAAGTCCGACTCGATCCTCTTTGGACTCGGACTTGGACTTGTACTCGGTTGTTAAGGACTTGGACTCGACTCGGACTCGACAAAGGTGGACTCGGACCCAACACTAGGAAATGTTATAGATACATAACATACATAGATAACATAACATACATAGATATTATTGTGCTAATAAGAACAATAAGAATGCCATACAACCTACACATACAACGGAGATAAAGGCTATCACTGACTGTAAACTCAACCATATTAGTATCGCTAAGATTAACTTATCTATATGATATAATTGTAACTTACTTGTGATCACTGATGCACACGAACACAACCTGAAGCTTAACTTATGAACTGAAACTAAACTGACAGCCGGGGTTTCTTCATAAATTGGTCAGAAAACAGTTGAAAACATGAAACCGTTGGAAGTGTAATCAGTGGCCTTTAAAAAAACACAACATTTTGTGATTAACAACTGTGCCTTAAACTAAAGAGATCTCAGAAGAGATTCAGAATGACTTGTATAAGGCTGGAAGTCTTATTATGTATAAATGACACAATGAGCGAGCTGAATAAACTCAGCTAGCCAGATCCTTCACTGCCCACACGAGCTCTGTGTTTAGGGGTGTTTGAGTGAAATATTCTCAGGAGATTGTGTTGCACTTGTCTGGGTTTAATTTACAGCCTGTCCGTGCTTCCTGTCAGCATCTTGGCTAACAGTTGTCTGAAGCATGTTGACTGCGGTCTAAATCAATAAACAGCCGTCGCTGCAATGATTGTTATTACTAAAATTACACTTCCCAGTACGGTCACTTCTGACGTGTTTGTGTGTGTGTGTGTGTGTGTGTGTGTGTGTGTGTGTGTGTGTGTGTGTGTGTGTGTGTGTGTGTGTGTGTGTGTGTGTGTGTGTGTGTGTGTGTGTGTGTGTGTGTGTGTGTGTGTGTGTGTGTGTGTGTGTGTGTGTGTGTGTGTGTGTGTGTGTGTGTGTGTGTGTGTGTGTGTGTGTGTGTGTGTGTGTGTGTGTGTGTGTGTGTGTGTGTGTGTGTGTGTGAGACCCTGTGCCCTCCAAAATGAAACCCCATTCACTTTCATTGTAAGTGTGTTAATCAATTTTTTAAAGCATTTCAATCAATAGTAAAATTCCATCAAATTGAACTGGATAATCCTTAAATATTATTCAAATTATGAATTAAAATTATCTTGATAAAACATTTTGTATAAATCTTTAAATGCATGAATATGAATCACAAACTAAATGGTTTTCTATTAAGATTTATACAACATTTTTCATTAATTTCATTTTAATTCTTCATTCTTAAGATGTAGATGTTCTTTTCACAAGATGTAAAATAAATCTCTGATGTCCCCCAGAGTGTGTGTGTGTGTGAGAAGTTTTAGCTCAAAACCACAGATATGGTTATATATAGCAGTGGTTCCCAACCTTTTTTCCAAGAAAATATTTTAGGGCCCCCTTCACATTTAATGATATTATCGCTATTGTAAGCTTGCAGCAAGGATGACAAAATATGTTGTTTTCAAACAAACGGTATGTTTACTATAACCAGATATGTTTATGCACAAATAATAGCCTATAATATTGAAAATACAATAACAAAAACATCAGTAGGCCCTTTGTAATTTAAAAAAGTAAGCCTAGTAGCCTATAAATTTGCCCTATTTGAAATGTAATAACAAAAATATTCACACTGGTGTGTAGGTAAAAAAAAGAGAAAGAATATAGGCTATTACTAAATGACTGCTGTCTGGGAACTCAATCCTTGCATGTTATTTGAGAGGCTTTATCAATGTAAGGCTTTATTTTTTAGGCTTTTGGCGCTATAGCGAGCGATAATAAACTTGCGTTTATTAGCAGAATAATGCGTCTTACGGAAGAACATTGTAGCCGGAACTACTTCTCTCTGGGTACGTCTATGACGAGTCACGCAGGTCCTGGGCTACTCCGCATCCGAACCAGCGTAAAATAGTCCCAATGTAAACACTTATTATTGGAGTACCATAGTGGTTCAGGTTAAGACAAAAACACAGATTAGAAAATTAACTCATGACAAACTCGCTCATTATATAGATTTTGGAAATTTTGAACAGCAAAAAGTTAAGGACTTTTATTTATTACTCATTGCTCAAAATTTTTCAAAATATGACGCGACCCCCCCCACGGAGCTCGCTGAGGCCCCCTTGTGGGCCGCGACCCCCCTGTTGGGAACCGATGATATATAGCATGTTAAAGTCGTCACTTTTTGAGGGTGAGCAAAAACACATCGTTTTGTGCCTGGCCCTTTAAATGCAAATGAGCTGCTGCAGAGGGCGGGGCAATTTACATTTCGGTAAGTTGCGTGAGAAATTGGATGTGTGTCGTGAGAGCGCGTGAGTCTCACGGTCATGTGTGAGAGTTGGCAGCCCTCTTTTACTTCAGGCCGTGACTGGCAATGAGTCTGATCTTCAAAGAGACAAGTTTACTAATATTAGTCTCGAATTTCCCCGGCTGAAGATAAATGCTCTGCTAAGATTTTGTAGATGGACCGTTTTGAGAATACATGAAGCAGAGTTGAAGGGCAAGCAGGGTTGGCAGCAGAAAGGTAAACGTTGGATGAATCATATAATTTAGGGGATCATTAAGATTTCCTACATTTGACGACACGACGTCCACTCGCTATAACCTCCTCACCCGCAGGAAATTGGAAAAACCCTACACCTTTAGCTGTATATCTGGCAGCGCACCCCAAACACAACACGTTTTCAACTTTGATCAACAACAACAATGTTTTTAACTATGTGACTGTTACCGTATCCGGCCGGATCTCTTCAGTTAGTCAGGAGAAGCCGCTCGCGCTCTGCCACGCGGAAGTATCTTGGTGACTATTGATTACAAACATTCTGTAATGCCGTATTCGGTGGTTGTGTACACACACTGCCAACACACATTTATGTCCAAACACCATGCACAAGTGAATTTTGCATAATAGTTCCCCTTTAAGCATGAAAACCTCTTCTATTAGATCCCAAAAACTAAATCAAGACTGTAAAATGGCAAAAGGTATTTACTAGAGTTAGTGTATAATTACATATTGGACTATATTCAGAACAAGTGTGAAAGGGAAGTCCCCGCAAGTATCTAAGCTGTGTGTGTGTGTGTGTGTGTGTGTGTGTGTGTGTGTGTGTGTGTGTGTGTGTGTGTGTGTGTGTGTGTGTGTGTGTGTGTGTGTGTGTGTGTGTGTGTGGTGTGTGTGTGTGTGTGTGTGTGTGTGTGTGTGTGTGTGTGTGTGTGTGTGTGTGTGTGTGTGTGTGTGTGTGTGTGTGTGTGTGTGTGTGTATGTGTGTGTGTGTATGAGAGTATGTTCAATTATGTCCTATCTCACCCTCCGGAGAGGAACAGTCGTGCCCACCTCTTCCCTTTGTTCTCCCACAAAAATATCCCCTCTGCCACACACACACACACACACACACACACCATCAACAGGTGCCTGCCAGCGCTGCCACAGATTCCAAACACATTCTTCTCTCCCTCCCATAATTCTTTGGCCTCCCAACCAATCACGGAGACTGCATCTCCCAAGTCAGGTTGCAGGGAGGAGAAATGATCAGGTGACCACGTCAGGGGTTTGTTGGAGAGGTTCGGCCCTGCAGCCGGTTACAGAAATGACCAGAATCGCATCGGACTGTCGGTTAGTGAGAGTACAGAGACTGTGGAGCGGGACATGTGAGTCGGAGCGGGTTTGTTAAGGTGTTTGTACAGGGGTGACGGGGACCAAGCTCTGGATATACAGCGTGTGCTCTCGATGAAGACTCTGCTCGGGGTCCTGTGGAGCTGCTGGCTCCTGACGCTCACAGGTAATGCAGAGCGCGAGCTGGGGAAAGACCATTACACTACCCTTTAAAGGTTTGGGGTCCATGAGATTCTTTTAAAATTCTAAATTCTAGAAAAGAATGGGTTGGGGTCCTAGAATTCTAATTCAAAATGTTTTTGAAAGAAGTTTATTTTCCTCACCAGGACTGCATTTATTAAATACAGTAAAAACAGTAATATTTTGAAATAATATTACAGTTTAAAATAACTGTTTTCTATTTTCTTCTGCCTAAGAGATATTTCTTATTATTATTATTAATGTCAATGTTAATGTTAATGATCCTTCAGAAATCATTCTAATATGATGATTTGCTGCTCGAGAAACATTTATGATTATTAGCAACGTTAATAAAAGTTTTGTAGGATTCTTTGATGGATAAAAAGGTCCAAAGAACAGCATTTATTTGAAATAGAAACTGTACAAGTATTTGACTCTTTTGATCAATTGAACACATTCTTGCTAAATAAATGCCTTTCAAAACATTTACTGAGTTTTTAAACATATTATAAAATGAGTGTGTGTGCGTGTGTGTGTGTTTGTTTGTTTGTTTATAACAGTGTGCATCTTTATATTCTAATATTTTATTCAAAATATGTATGATAATACATTTTGTATACTCACTACATATGTGTGTACAACTGAAATGTTTTATTTATTTTATATATTTGTCAACGATAGATAGATCGATTGATTGATTGATTTAATATTATGATCTCATAATTTGGCAGACGGTATATTAGGCTGCTGTCACTTTAAGACCTGACACACACATCCATTAAACTGTTACACATGCTTTCTTTCTCATTCATGTGTGTGTATATATATATATATATTGATATATATTAAAATGTATTATAAAAAAAAAAGATCAATTATTTTTGCATTGCAGTAGTAGGTGCTAGTTGATCTGAATAGACGTCATTGGGGATGTAACGGGTGTGTGTGTGTGTCACCGTTGTGTGTGTCAGTGATGTGCTGTGATGAACTGTAACTGCTACAGCAAGTTTGACCTTGTAATGAGAAGACAAAGAAAGCAGCGCTGAGGCCAGTGACTCTGCATGTTGAAGAGGGGCGGCCCACTCTTAGAAAACCCTCTTTATGACTGAAGAGGTGTGTGTGTGTGTGTGTGTGTGTGTGTGTGTGTGTGTGTGTGTCCAGGGGCGTCCGAGGCTGAACGGCAGCTACTGCAGGATTTGTTTCAGGATTACAACCTGAAGGTGCGACCGGCACGGACCTGGAACGAGCGAGTGATGGTCCGAGTGGGAATGACTTTAGTACAGCTCATCAGCTTGGTATGATACACACACACACACACACACACACACACATCTGATCCTCTCCTAATTCATTTCTCTCTCTCTCTGTCATCGCTCACGCAGTTTGTGTGCGGTGGTTTTGGAGATCGGCGGCCCGTCTGCCTCTGACCCACTGGTTCAGAAACATTAGAGAAACATTAGCACTCCAGCTTCCCAGTCATGCATGCAGCATTAGCTTTCAGATGGAGGACTGAGAGCACGACACACTCGACACACACTAATGTGCCTATCTCTCCTCTCTCGCAGAACGAGAAGAATGAAGAGATGACAACAAACGTGTTCATGAATATGGTGAGAGGCAGAGTGTTTATCTCATCCCTTCTAACCGCTGCTCATGTTACGCCTAAATTGAATTGTCACTTTTTATATCTGCAAGTAATTTCTGGATTTTCTTTTCTTTTTTTAAAACTGTCTCATGTGCTTTCTTCTGATGTAGTGTGTGTGCGTGCGTGCGCGTGTGTGTGTGTGTGTGTGTGTGTGTGGGGAGATAAGGTTTGGGGATAAATTTGTTCCCAAATGATCTGTCAGAATTTAAGGGACAAGAGAATAAATGAGATATCCTCATTGGACACACCATTAAACTTAATATACATTACCGCTCAAAAGTTTGTAAGGTTTGAGAAAAACAAAACTAAATTAATATTCAGCAAGGATGCATTAAGTCATAAGTTACAGTAACTTTGTTTTAAAATATCTATATTTCTGACTTGCAAACTTTATAATAATCATAAATGTTTCTTGGGCATCAGATCATCATATTATAATGATTTCTGAAGGATCATGTGATGTTATGATGCTGAAAATTCAGCTTTGATCACTTTACGGTATATTACGGTATATATTATCTCATAGAAAAACTATGAAAAAGTAAAAGAATTTCACAATATTACTGTTTTTCCTGTATTTTTGATCAAATAAATGCAGCCTAAATGAGAATAAGAGCCTTTTGAATGGTAGTGTGCATATATAAGCAGTTTGCATGAATATCTCTCTCTCTCTCTCTCTTCCAGGAATGGATCGACTACAGGTTATCCTGGAATCCTGAGGACTATGACAGTATTGACGTTGTGCGCATTCCTCCCATAAAAGTGTGGCGTCCAGACATCTACCTGATCAACAAGTGAGAACATCCTCAAATAATGACGACATTTGAACTTTTTTTTTTTTTTAAAGCATGATTTATAACAGGACACTTGCCACAATTTCTTTCTTTGTTATTAAAAATGGAGAACAAATCTACCAACAAAATACATCTATATTCAAGATACACTGTTTAGATATTTATACTTGACAAGAATAAATTTTTGCAGTGCAATCTAATAATTGTTTAGGAACTTGCTAAATTTCGTTTAGGCTTTTTAGTGTATTTTGCCACGTCTATTTTCTAAATGACCCTGTTATAGCCAACCAAATGCAAAATTTCAACTTTTTAAAATAATTATTGATCTAGAGAGTCCAGAGAATTGCATTGCACAGGTTTGGTTCCGATCAGGCGAAAAATCTAGGACTAGTTCACAAAAGTAGGATTTTAACATATCCGTGAATATTTAATGAACAGTTTGATTGACAGCAGGGGTTCTTGAGGCAAACTTGTTCAGTATGAGGAGATCTATCAAATGATATTAATATTAATGATTACTAAATGACACTACAGCATTTAAACTGCTCAGGGCACATGGACTATGCGATGTTCTCCCTGTGTTTAACAGTAATGATGGTCAGTTTGACGTGGCTCTGTATGTGAACGTGCTGGTGAGGAGTGATGGGACCGTCTCCTGGTATCCGCCTGCCATCTACCGCAGCTCCTGCTCCATAGAGGTACATGTAAACGTCTTGGCGTGTAAAGTCAGAATTGCGAGATATAAACATGCAGTTCTGAGAAAAAAATTCTCATTGGGCTTTATATCCCGCAATTGACCGTTCGCAAAGACCCGCCCCCCTTAGTTACTGTTGCTATGTCCGACAAGTTACTCCGCTCTCACGCCACACCATGTTCTCACGCAGTGAAAAACACATCGCGAAGCAGAGAGGACATTGACAGGACAGACAAGTTTACTTTTGGGTTACTTTTGATATTAAACGTATTAAACAAAGTCTCACCTTTCAAATTTGGTCATTTTTAAAAATAAATTTAAACAATAAATAGCGTTTTGTGACTCTTTAATGCGTCTGACAGATCGCTGTAGAGCCTCAGTTAAAGCTGCTCGTGAACCGATCATCTCTTCCTTCTAGTTCATTTATAGCATCAAATAAATATGAATGAACATCAGAAGGAATGTTGTTTTAACCGCGGAAAGGCGTCAGTACACTCCGCTTCTCAAGTTCAAATCCTCCAACGTTAATCTACTAACTCTCCTGACTGCTTTGTCGGACAAAATGGCAGATGGAGAAGTATGATTGGTCAGATCACCTGTCAATCAAGCTCCCTGCGAAGGGTCAATTGTGACTTTATATCACGCAATTCTGAATTGCAAGATGTAAACTCGCAGTTGTGAGAAAAAAAGGCGGCTGATGATTGTTTGTGGCGCTCAGTGACTGACGTCTGTCTACAACTCTGCATAGCCTCATAAAACACTGATGTCTGTGAGAGCAGGTGCGCAGAGGTATGGAAATACATATGTTGACAGACATCCTATCTATCCTCATTCCAAATGCAATGATTGGACAAAAACATTTTCCACAGAAGATATATGTACAGTTTTTAATATTTAGACTACTTCTATTATTGAACGCTTTCAGGATGTGAAAAGAGTTTCAACCAGTATAACAAAACATTGCCTACTGTAGCTTTAACTGCTATTGTACTTGCTCGTTCATTTCACTGTAGTTTAAAGTTGTGCTCTCCGGCCCGATAGGTTGCATACTTTCCATTCGACTGGCAGAACTGCACAATGGTGTTTCGTTCCTACACGTATGATTCCTCAGAAGTGGACCTTCAGTACGGTCTAGATGAAGATGGCAACGAGCTCCATGAGATAGTTATTGATGAGAATGCCTTCACTGGTTAGTGTACTTCCTCTTAAATGTGACACCTTCCTGTCCAACATCATAAACAATGCAAGAATGTCAGTGTTCGGTAAATAATATGTACATTTATAATAATATTTTACGGTTGCCAAGCGATGTAGCAACTTTGCACATGGCACACTCTCTCCTTCCTTCTATCTCTTTTTCTCTCACTAGTCCTCTCTCTTCCCTAAGAGAACGGCGAGTGGCAGATTTGTCACAAGCCCAGCAGGAAGATCGTCCAGGAGGACCTGTACGAGGACATCACCTTCTACCTGATCATCGAGAGGAAGCCTCTGTTCTACATCATCAACATCATCGTGCCCTGCATCCTCACCAGTGTGCTGGCCATATTTGTCTTCTACCTGCCACCTGGTGCAGGTGCCCATCTTTAAGATCAGCATTTAAAGGAACCGTATTTAAGATTGTGGCCAAAACTGGTACTGCAATCACTTTCAAATTACTGTAGAGCGGTGTATCCCCTCCCCCCTGACTCGAGGTTGCCAGATAGACATTAGACGTTATCTGACTACAGTTAGGGTAGGTTAGAGCAGAGCTGGCAACCCGGATGCCGAAACACTTCTGACTTCGTGATTGGTAGATAGGTGGAGGGTGGCGCATCACGCCAAAACACAACATGACAACATCAACATCAGTTGAGGGCTGCAACTTCACTTTTAAATGACAATATCCTGGCTGGAATACTGTTGTCAGGGATATAAGTATTTGAAATGAACATGATTTCTTAATGTCTACTGACATATCAGGGCCATTTTATGATTAATTGAAATACATTTCTTGCATACGGTTTTTCATGACCCAATTTATGGCGTAGTTAAGTAATTGTGCAGTAAATAGGTTTAAAAAACGGTCCCACTTTATATTAAGTGGCTTTAAGTACTATGTACTTACATAGAAAAATTAGTACAATGTACTTATTGTGTTCATGTTGTATTGTAAAATACTTTTTCTGCTATTGAGGTGTTAGGGACAGGTGTGCTGGTATGGGTAGGTTTAAGGTGTAAGGGACAGGTCAACAGTGTAATTACATATGTAATTACATAAATGAATTACCGCTGTAATTACAAGCAGGTATTTTTAAAATATAAGTACAATGTAAAAACATATATGTACACAATAAGTCCATTGTATCAAATTATTAATTTCAATGTTAGTACATAGTAGTTAAAGCCACTTAATATAAAGTGGGACCATCGCTCTGTGGAAGTTTAGGGGTCTATCTGACCCTCAAGGACCAAAAACATAAACCTACTTGAGGATTGATTCAGGGTTAATTAGAAAATCAATACGATGATTGTTTTATGTTCAACTTTGCTGATTTATGAAACACCCTGACTGTTTAAAAAACACTACCATTCAAAAGTTGGAACGTTTTATTTAATGTTTTCTCTTCTGCTCACCAAAGCTGCATTTATCTGATCAAAAATACTGTAAAAACAGTAATATTGTGAAATATTTTTGCAATTTAAAATAGCTGTTCTTCTATTGTAATAGATCTTAACATGCAATTTATTCCTGTGATCAAAGCTGAATTTTCAGCATCATTACTCCAGTCTTCAGAGTCACATGATCCTTCAGAAATCTTTCTAATGTGATGATTTGATGCTCAAGAAACATTTCTTATTATTATAATCAATGATAAAAATAGTTGTGCTGCTTCATATTTCTCTGAAAACTGTTGATACATTATTTTAAGGATTCTTTGATGATTAGAAAGTTCAAATTAATGGCATTATGATTATTTTGGAGCATTATAAATGTCTTTACTAATTATAAAAGTCTTTTTTAAAAACTTACCCCAAGACTTTGAATGGTAGTTTTTTTACAAGACTCAAAAAGTATTTAAGGTGTATACAAAATGTGGATGACAAAAAAATATTTTGCAGTGTTATTTTAGTTTTATTAATATTTTGAATTAAGTTTTATTGTTATATTTTTAGTTTCCACATTGATTTTGGTTGAATTTTTTAGTAATTTCATTTATTTTTTATTTTCATTTCAGTTTTAGGTTTATTTTTAGCTTTAATTTATTTCCAGTTGATAATTTTAGTTTATTCCCAAGGCAACATTTCTCATTTTCGTTTAGTTTTTCTTCTAATATTTATTTTATCTCACCTTTAGTTCAATTAACAGAAAAGTTGTTGTTTTTTTATCATTTTAGTTAACAGAAAAAAACCTTTTCGTCTTTTGTCTGCCTCATTTTTAAATTTGCCTCCATACATTAAATAATAGTTTGTACGTTTGTACCTATACAGAGGTTTAATGGCCTAAAATCTGCCCGTATATACAGTATAAGACGTGATTTCTCCCTCAGGTGAGAAGATGACTCTCTCCATCTCAGTCCTCATTGCTCTCACTGTTTTCATGCTGTTGTTGGCTGACAAAGTCCCAGAAACATCGCTTGGCATCCCTATCATCGTGAAATACGTGATGTTCACCATGATCCTGGTGACGTTCTCCGTCATCCTAAGCGTGGTGGTCCTGAACCTCCACCACAGGACTCCCAGCACACACCACATGCCCGTGTGGGTGCGAAAGGTGACGCATCTTGATTTAAAGAGCAGCTTCTTTACATTATGTTATCCAATTTCTCAAAACTGAAAGCATATCCTGTCTTCTAACGTTCTGCAGGTGTTCATCCACTTGTTGCCCTCGTTACTTGGGTGTGCTCAGGCCCCAAACTGAGGAGCCGGTGGAGGACGAGACCAAGGAGAACGTCCCACTGGGTTGTTTGGACCAAGGCCTCAGACCTGGAGGAGAATACTTCATCCGAAAGATCAACCCAGAGCTGGTAATGCCGTGGAGAGGAAGGTAAGCGGTATTTCAGACACAAAATAAGCTGCTTCTGTATGTAACAATGTGTGTGTCCTCTAACATTTTTATAGTCAATCATTTCATCTCTTAAAACTCATCTTTGACCATCAAAATTACATATTTAAGCGTTTTTTTCCCTTGAAATAAAATTATTCATGCCTTAAAATAGCTTGAATGTAACTCGACACCCTTTGCCTCATTTAGTATACGCGGTTCTATGAATATGCAAATTAACTCGTTGACAAACACGCGTTGATCTGATTGGTTACAAGGTAGTTTGTGACGTCAGAAACACCAGAGATTTCAAACCGTGTTTTCGAGACTGTCTTTGGTTCACTGCAGTTTTAAGCAGAAAATACTCGGCAATGCTGTCGACTTATGAACTTACACATGGTTTGTCTTAGTTAGTGTGTAATGTTGCTGTTTGAGCATAAATAACATTTGCAAAGATACAAAGCTTAAAGTTTAAAGCAAATAATTTGGATGATTATACCTTATGAAAACCCCAAATTTAAAATTAGAATATTGTGAAAAGGTCTTCATAAGCTGTAAGCCATAATTATCAAAATTATAACAAATAAAGGCTTGAAATATCTCACTTTGCATGTAATGAGTCTATATAATATATTAGTTTCACCTTTTAAGTTTAATTACTGAAATAAATTAACTTTTGCACCATATTCAAATTTTTCGAGTTTATTCTAAATTATTATTCATATTTTGAATGAAATATTGTAAATGAGTTAATAAAAATTTACTTAATGAAAAATATTGTATAAATCTTAATGGAAGACCATTTAGTTCATGATTCATACATTTAAAAAAAGAAAGTTTAAAAAAAAGTTTAAGATTTATACAAAATGTTTTATTAAGATCCATTCTTAATTCATAATTTGAATAATTTTAAGGATTATCCAGTTCAATTTGATGGAATTTTACTATTAACTGAAATGCGTAAAAAATGTAGTGACAAACTTACAATGGAAGTGAATGGAGTTTCATTTTGGAGGGCACAGGGTCACACACACACACACACACACACATATTTGGGGGGACGGCACTCTTTGTGTGATTGCTTAACTATATCATATGATATAAATATAGCCTAAAAGGTTACTCAATACAGGGGAATTTTAATAGAGTAAACGGCTACATCACGCAGCGTATGCACTGTCTGGTGTTTGCAAAGTGAGGGTCATGCTCGATAAAGTCTGATTGCACATCGTTAAAACAACAATTACGATAGTACCACACACTATATATACCTATTGCACTCTTGTTGGACACAGTTCATGTTCACAGTGCATGAACACTCACTTAAAGAAAAACACACAGAAATGCCAAATCAATAACAAGAGTATAATGTGCTCGTACCATAATCTGCTGGTGTCGGCAATATTGCTTGCTTTTAAGCAACTCATAAACGCGGACGGGTGATGAAAGTCTGTGTGCTGGCCGTTCCTCCTCTCAATCCAAGGGCATTTGATCCCAGCCCAGTTAAGCCCAGTCACCCCTCCAGAGTCGCCAGAACATAAGCTCCTGTTGAGCGGAGGCATTAGAGAGAAATGCACACAAGAGCAGCAGGGGAGGCCGAGGGTCGAGGATGCACATACATGGATGAATGGGAGGATAGACAGATGGATGGGGTTTCTCTCAGAAGAGAAAGGGTCTCCATCTGTCTGTAATAGACATAACAAACTGTCTATTCCCCTCCTCGTCTGTTTGAGGACGGCTCGTCTCCCTGATATAATGTGGTGCCCTCTCTTTAGCCAGTCTAACAGGCGGTCTTACTACAGCTTTATTACAGTGCTAAGCTCACAAGTCCTTCAAGAAATGCCGCCAGTCTTGAGGGCTACCGGATAAGAAAAGTGATTTCAAGGAAAGTTAATTGTGTTGTTTTTTTATTTGGGTTTGGGTTTATTTGTTCATAAATGACAATCCATTGTTATTAGCAGGTGGTACTTGCTATCCAAAATTTGGAGCAACCCAAAGGCCTTAATAACCCAAATTTCTTGCTTATGTCGTTTTGTCACTAGCGCTTTAAGGGCCCTATCTTACACCCGGCGCATTGTGTTTTGGGTGTTGTGTTTTAGTTGTGTATGGTTGAGTATTTGTTCCTGTACCTGCCTAGGGACTACAGATGTAAATTAGCAATGTTGCTATAATCCGGCTTGTTTACATTCTGTATTTTGTTCAAATGTTCATTAACATGCTTTGTCCCTATCAAATAAAAACAAACTGAAACTGAATGCAGCGCCAAGCGTGACGCGAGTGTTTTTTGCTAGTTTGGAGACGCTCTGGAGACGCGTTCAGTTTTTCCGCTATATATTAAATAGCGAATCCGCCATAGCGCGAGCGCAACTGGCTTTTAAAGGTAATGTGAGATGAGACTCTGATTGGTTTAACGCACGTAAATCCCACAACACACTAGGGATGCGCGGTATACCGGTACTGCAAAAATACCGGTATATATTATATTTCAAACGATACAATATCATAATTTTGTTCAATTCGGTATTTGAAGCGCTGCTGTTTCGAAGTTCACCGCTAGGCGGCAGTGCGCTACCTAAACTAACGCGGGTCACGCAAAACCGGCAAACGGTGACAACGGTGGAACACGATGGATCAAACGAAGCTCGTTCGAATTTCTACACGCCCGAAATTAATAAATAGAGAGAGTAGTATGAGTGAAATAAGGCATTACTTTGCCTACAAAAGTAATCAGAAAAGTAACGCTTTAAATAATGTGTTGCCATGGGAAGCAACACATCAAATCTGAGCACATGTCAGTTGCTCATCCTCCTGACTTGTTCAAAGAGTTCAGAGATCGACATGTGAGTCCATCATTCAACTGATTTAATTTAGACTTTTATTGAGCACTGAACAGCGCACATACATAAGAGCTTATCAATTAAATATGATACAGTAAAGTAAACACGAAAGCTCAAATCTGCTTGCAAGACACGCTAGAACCAATGAAGTTTAGGTCTCATCATTTTTGCACTTTCAAACAAACATATATTAATTTAATTTGAATGAATAAATAATAAAAATTGTAATAATATTAAAGAGAGAGTAAGAGAGAATTTTGAATATTACTAATATTACAATTAAGCTACATTTGTCAACAGTCATAAGGTAACCTGACCTAACAGTATTATAGCATTTATTAATCTAGATCAATCAGTAATTAAATTACCTGAAAAAAAACTAAATATACTAATACATGTTTAGCATGTTAACATTACTTTATACAATGCATTAAACTAATATGAACCCAAACAGTAACCAAACCAAGATGAATAAATGCTATAAATGTTGATAATTCTCTGTTGATGCATGCCAGCTAATAGTTTACATGTCATTTCATTATTCTATTATTATTATATGTTAATCTAATATTATAGATATTAACATATTTTAATTGTATAATTTCGTGGTGGTTTTTTTTTTTTTTTTTTGGTAGTGGAGAGTTTTAAGCAGTGTTTTTTAATAAAATTGTTTCAATAAAATAATAAACTTAAATTGAGACTTTTTTTGTTTTTCGCCTGTGGTATTGATTTAGTATCGATACCGAGGTATTAGGTTCTGGTATCGTACCAAAGACAAAATTGTGGTATCGAGCCATCCCTAAAACGCACCCATTACTCATTAAGAGGATAGGGACAACACTTTTAGACCATGCGCCGGGAGCGCCGACCATTTGTCCCGTCATTAAACTAGCAAAAGTGAATTCGGACTCGCCCTAAGTGAACTTGCCCCGTGCGCTTTGGACCATGCGCTTAGATCCTTAAAATAAGACCCTAAGTTTGTCTGATGTGTGAGTTTGCTTGTGAAGAATGTGTAATGAACTCTGGCCTGAAAACTGGTGTTTGGAGGACCTGATTCACAACTGGTATGAGAGCAATACAGACTCATTTTAGGAGGTTGACTGATTTTGAAAATGTTGATTTGTCCTTAACATGGTATTTTAGTATGTATTCACTATTATAGTAGGCCTACTTATTAATATTTTGAATTGGCATATATGTATATGTTCCGCTCTTCAAGTCTATGGCTGCCTTCTCACAATCAGAATCCTTAAAAACATTTTGAACAACTTTGAAAGTCAGTGAAAGGCTTATAGTTCATCATAACATCGTGATATACATGTGACCATGGATCTCAAAAACCCAGTCTGGAGTCGCACGGGTATATCTGTGGCAATAGCCAACAATACATCGAATGGGTCAAAATTATAGATTTTTCTTTTATGCCAAAAATCATTAGGATCTGAAGTAAAGATCATGTTCCATGAAGATATTTAGTAAATTTCCTACCGTAAATATATAAAACATTTATTTTTGTGAGTGAATGCTGCACAATCGTGAACATAAATGCACAACTTTAAAGGAGATTTTCTCAATGTTTCAATAGTTGTATCTCTGCCAAATATTGTTCTATCCTAATTAACCATAATCAATGGAAAGCTTATTTATTCAGCTTTCATTTGATGTATAAACGTCAATTTAACCCTTTAAGTGTCACGCCCCTTTTTTTGAATATACATGAAAATGCACTTTCCGAACTTAAATGTTTGTAACTCAAGAATGCTTTGGAATATGGATGTAAGATTGGTCTTGTTTTTAAGAAGAAAATTGGCAGATTTTTGTAGAAGTGAAATAAATTAAGAAAGTGTAACAGAAAAAAAGTTATAGAAGTTTGAGTTTATGAAAATATAAAATAAAATTAAAAAATTATTCATATTTTATATAAAATATATTTTTTCAAAACCTGGGTAACTCTAAAACTGCACAAAAATCAAAGCCAAAAATCTGAACAAGTTGTGTTTTAAATTTTAGGTTGATATCTCAAAAAATGAGCTTTCAGTAAGATTTTGTTTGGGCGCAGTACCAAACTTTTTCACTAGTTGACATTACTGCCCATATAAGGGCGCCTCCATTTCCATATATGGTTTTTCTTTATTTCTAAAACATTTTCAGACCTTTTTTTCTAAAATAATTGAACAAATGCTATCTTTTGAACTCTTGGCATGAAAACAAACTGAGGTTTCTACCATTTTTTTCATGATTTTTCATGTTCATCACTATTTCAAAATAAAGGACTGAACACCTTAGGAGTATGAAAATATTATTGTTGCAAATTGATAAATTACAGCTCCTCTGTAATTTATTTTGAAAATCAGTCACCAAATATGAAAACTAGAGATTGTAAGCTTTCAAATGATATATAGTTTGTCAATATTACTTAAGGTTTTTACTAAGATATTATTGTTTTAAAAATATACTGGCAAACGTCCCACCTGTGGGACGGTGACAGTCAAAAAATAACCCATGTGACTGGTTTTGTGGTCCAGGGTCACATATGTTAATTTAACTGTGAATAAACAGTTGTTAGTGCAACAGTGTGTAATTTGAATCTGTGTTGAATGCATGTGCAGTGTTTGTTTGTGTAGCGTAAAGGTCTGTGTGTGTGTAATCATGCCAGGATGTGTCTTTGTATAATTAGGTGTGTGCACGTACACCACATATACAGTGTGTGTGGAAACAAGCGCTTGTATGAGGTCCTGTCTATACCAGTCTGCGTCTCATTGACCATGCATGTCATGTGCCGGACGTGTGGTGCTCTCTGTATAATCCCTGTTGGAAAAAAACTCCCCCTGGAAAGAATGGGAATGTGAGAGAGGAGAGGTCAGTCCCAGACACAGCACAGCTCTCATTCATTCTGCACTGTATGACAGACTGGTTCCCACTATAGCACAGAGCAACACAATACTGACCTCTGCAATGCTACTGTACAGCACGCCGTGCACAACTGCACAATGCTGTATTCGTGATGCATGCTAAGCACTATTTCTCATACTTTACTACCATAAAATATTACATTTAGTGCATGACTTTTCCTGCAGATGATACATTAAATGAACAGCTAACTTAAGAATTATGAGCAATATAACAATCACAATATTCCTCATTTAAATAATTCCCGCCCAGTAGTGTTGAAACTCGCGGTTATGACAAGGGGTGTGGCATTTCCCAAACACACTCGAAGCGATTGACCAATCACAACACACTGGTACAGCCGACCAATCAGGGCACACTGTGCTTTTCAAGTCCCCCTGTGGTGAAAATCTGGCTTTTAATGTTATTTATGTCTATGTGGTGTTTTTAATATGCTTTAAGACAAACCATGTGCAAAAACATAAGTCGACAGCATTGCTGAGTATTTTCTGCTTAAAACTACAGTGACCCAAAGACCGTCTCAAAAACACGGTTTGAAATCGCTGGTGTTTCTGACGTCACAAACTACCTTGTAACCAATCAGATCAACGAGTGATCGTCAACGAGTGGATCTCTGAGCTGAGTGAGTGAGTGGAGGCGGGGCTCATTTGCATATTCATAGAACCGCGTATACTAACTGAGGCAAGGGTGTCGAGGTACATTCAAGCTGTTTTAAGGCATGACGTTTTTTTTTTTTCTTAAAGAAATATGTCGTTTTGGTGATCAAAGATGAGTTTTAATGGATACAATTATTGACTACTTTAATAATCCACTTACAGTCATTTGTGTTGTGTTAATACACTGTTAATTAAACTTTTGTTTCGGGTTAATTATGCTTTGTTTGTTTGTGTGTGTGTGTGTGTTTTAGTCATAATGAGAGCACTGTGAAGTTGCAGAGGTTCTCAAACAGTGACAACTATTGTCTGATTCTGCCCCCGAATCTCAAATCTGCGATCGCCGCCATCAACTACATGTCTGACCAACTGAAGAAACAGGATGTGGATGATACTGTGAGTCTATAAACACTCTCTCTCTCTCACACACACACACACACACACACACACACACACACACACACAGACACACACACACACACACACTCTCTCTCTCTCTCTCTCTCTCTCACACACACACACACACTCTCTCTCTCTCACACACACACACACACACACACCTTCCATCTCTCTTTTCCACACATACTCACAGAAACACAAAGAAACCTTTATCTGAGGCTCTTCCTCTGTGTGTGTCCGTGAGATGAACGTCCCGTTGTGTGTGTGTGCAGATGACCGATGACTGGCAGTACATCGCTGTGGTTCTGGATCGGCTCTTCTTCTGGCTCTTTGTCATCATCACTTCACTGGGAACACTGGCCATGTTTCTGGATGCCAGTTTCAACTACACTCCTGACCAGCCTTTTCCATGAGCACACACACTGAACACACAACACACACTGAACACACAACACACACTGAACACACAACACACACTGAACACACAACACACACTGAACACACAACACACACTGAACACACAACACACACTGAACACACAACACACACTGAACACACAACACACACTGAACACACAACACACACTGAACACACAACACACACTGAACACACAACACACACTGAACACACAACACAGGGACTCAAGGGGGCGCCAGAGAATCCTCTCTCCGTCTGTCTGTCTTTCTTTCCTTCCTTCTGTCCATCTTTTCCTTTAATTTCTTTCAGTCCATCCAGCTTTTCCTTCTGTCCATCCTTCCTTCTCTCCTCCCTTTCCTTTCTTTTTTTCTTTCCTTCCGTTTCTTTCGTCCATCATTTCTTCCTTTCCTTCCGGTTCTTTCCATCCATCTGTCATTTCTTTCTTTCTTCCTTACTTCCTTTCCGGTTATTTTCTTTCCTTCCTTCCTTCCTTCCTTCCTTCCTTCCTTCCTTCCTTCCTTCCGGTTCTTTCCATCCATCTGTCCTTTCCTTCCTTCCTTCTGTTCTTTCCATCCATCTGTCCTTTCCTTCCGTCCGTCATTTCTTTCTTTCTTCCTACCTTCCTTCCTTCCTTCCTGTTCTTTCCATCCATCTGTCCTTTCCTTCCTTCTTTCCTTCCTTCCTTCCTTCCTGTTCTTTCCATCCATCTGTCCTTTCCTTCCGTCCGTCATTTCTTTCTTTCTTTCTTCCTACCTTCCTTCCTTCCTTTCTTCCGGTTCTTTCCATCCATCTGTTCTTTCCTTTCTTCCTTCCTTCTTCCTTCCTTCCTTCCTTCCTTCCTTCCTTCCTTCCTTCCGGTTCTTTCCATCTGTCCTTTCCTTCCTTCTTTCCTTCCTTCCTTCCTTCCTGTTCTTTCCATCCATCTGTCCTTTCCTTCCTTCCTTCCATCCGTCATTTCTTTCTTTCTTTCTTTCCTTCCTTCCTTCCTTCCTTCCTTCCGGTTCTTTCCATCCATCTGTCCTTTCCTTCCGTCCGTCATTTCTTTCTTTCTTCCTTACTTCCTTTCCGGTTCTTTCCATCTGTCCTTCCTTCCTTTTTTTTCTTTTTTTCTTTCTTTCTTCCTTCCTAAATTAATATTTCCATTTGTTAGTAGTATATATATATATTTTTTTTTCCATGACAATATATTTTGTTATTGTCAAATTCTTTCAATTCATCCACTACGCTTATAATCATTAATTTTGTGCTCTTTACTTATTACATGCTGTATTTAATATACCTTTAAGAATAACTGTTTATTTTCTTTTATTCGTGGCGTAGTCTGAACAACCTATTTTCTTTCCTCTCTTTTTCTCTTGATCCAGTGTTCATAAAACAGAGAGAGCATGTATATTGTCTTTTTTATTTCATTATTTTTGTCATTTATTTGTTTGTTCAAGAATCCTAAAAAAAAGAAATGCATTGCATTAAGCAGCACACATATTTTCAACTGATGATGATAATCAGAAATGTTTCTTGAGCATCGGCATTTTAGAATGATTTCTGAAGATCACGTGACACTGAGTAATGCAAATTCAGCTTTGATCACAGGAATAAATGACATTTTAAAATATATTCACATATTGAAAACTGCTATTTTAAATTGTATTGATATTTCACTGTTTTTACTGTATTTTTGATCAAATAAATGCAGCCTTGGTGAGCATAACATCTTTCAGAAACATTCAAAATGGGCATTATACTTGTTTTGAAGCAGAGAAGAAACATGATTTACTATTAATTCATGCATTAAGGGTTAGTCAGCCTTTGTTTTCAGTTGCATTTATTTAAACCGCAATTATCATTGAAAAAAGACCACTGAATTCCTAGATCACATCAGTTTGGACTCTAACCTACGTTCATGTAAAGGCACCTAAGAAGTAAAAGAAAGGTGAGAAATAATGAAATGAGGAAAGCTCATTAGTGGAGTCACTGCTTCTGAGGAGAAACCCAGAGGCCTGTGTGTTTTAATTGCTAACGGTTCAGTGGGGCGTCTAAGGCGGCTTACACCAGTTTAATCTCGGCTTTTTTCACTGTCTATAATCTTCACACACACACAAAGCCCTGGAGCCAGTCAGAAGAGGAGCCATGAAGGGGTTTCTGTTCTTCTTCGGCTGATTTAGCGCTGTCTGCTGTGCTCCCCCCTTTACTGAGTGTTTTCTGTTTACTGGAACTAGATGGGGGACAGAAGCTTCGGAAAAACGTTAACGTTTCTTTTGTGTGTCAAGGCTTTCTGGCCCAGTGCTCAAGAACTGGCCAATAGGGTGACAGATAAATCACGTTTCCAGGGGTGACCGGGGGAGTGTGTGCTAATTTCAAGATGTTACTGAAGCAAATCCTTCTCCTATCTTCCAACTCTTATTCCCCTTTCTCCTACACATCTGAATTATGATAACACATTTCTGACTATCCCTTTAAAGTAGATTATGGTAATCGCATCCAAAATAAAAGTTTGTTTACACATAATATGTGTGTGTACTGTGTCTAATTATTTTGTATATATAAATACACACATGATACATTTTTGCGTGTATATACTGTATATATATACACCATTTAAATTATATATAAATCTTTTTTCTTAAATATATACATACAGTACATGTGTGTGTATTGATACATACAAAATAATTAGACACAGTACGTGGTGAAACTCGAACAATTTAAGTATGGTGCAAAAGTTAATTTATTTTAATAATTCAACTTAAAAGGTGACACTAATATATTATATAGACTCATTATATGCAAAGTGAGATATTGCAAGCCTTTATTTTTAATAATTGTGATGATTATGTCTCACAGATTATGAAAACCTTTTCACAATATTCTAATTTTGAGTTTTCATAAGCCATAATCATCAAAATTATAACAAATAAAGGCTTGCAATATCTCACTTTGCATGTAATGAGTCTATATAATATATTAGTTTCACCTTTTAAGTTGAATTATTAAGATAAATTAACTTTTGCACGATATTCACATTTTTCCAGTTTCACCTGTACATCATGGAAACACAGACTTTTATTTTGGATGCGATTAATCGTTGCACAGCCCCACTTTAAATCTTATAGTTACCTTTAGAAACCTCCACACAACCATCAAACGCAAACCTTCACACATGTCAGGGTCAGGGTGTTGCACAGACATTTTCTGGAGTGAAAACCATTTCCTCTTCCAACAGCATTATTGCTTCCGCCCCTATTTTCTCTCTGGTTAAAGGTATTTCCTCTTTACTTTGGTGAGAATATTGTAACATTGGCGCCAACTCTGTCCTGCACACAATAGTTGACAGTGTGCCAGGCTTTCCCTGGAAGTGCAGAGGTCTCCTGATGAAGTGTTTAGACGTGACAAACGTGCCTCATGAAAGAGACTTACAGATCTAAGTTGGGGGTTCAGAGACCGATTAGGCAATAGCAACTGTATTAAAGTCCCCCTGTGGTGAAAATCCAGATTTTTCATGTTGTTTATGTCTATGTGGTGTTTTTAATATGCTTTAAGACAAACCATGTGTAAATTCATAAGTCAACAGCATTGCTGAATATTTTCTCTTTAAAACTGCAGTGACCCAAAGACAGTCTCAAAAACACGGTTTGAAACCGCTGGTGTTTCTGACATCACAAACTACCTTGTAACCAATCAGATCAACGTGTGATCGTCAACCAGTGGATCTCTGAGCTGAGTGAGTGAGTGGAGGCGGGGCTCATTTGCATATTCATAGAACCACGTATAGGCCTACTAAAACAGGCGTGAGTTACATTCAAGATATTTTAATGCATGAAGACATTTTCAAGGAAAAAAAGTTTAAATACGTAATTTTGGTGATCAAAGATTAGTTTTAAGGGATTGACATACAATTAGCATATTGACTACAGGGACATAAAATATTAGGCCTACACATAAAGCTTTTTTATAAGCACCAATAAGTAAAAGAAAAAGAAAAGTTTTTGGAATACAAATATTTTAGCTAAAATATATATTACTATAATAATAATAATAATGTTGTTGTTTTAGATAAGTTCACCCAACATTTTTAATTCTGTCATTAATTACTCTCATGTCCCAAACCTGTAAGGAACACAAATTAAGGTATTTTTTTATGGAAACCGAGAGCTTTCACGGCCTCGCTTTCATTCCTGCACTTCCTGGTAAAAGTCAATGGTGCTGCTGACTCATTAAAAACAAAGTAGTTGATATGCTGTGTTGTTTTTGTTGTTTAGTAGCAGTAATATGCAGTTATTAGCCGTGTCCACTGTATTCTTTGTTGGTTTTGATGAGATCCCCCTTGAAATGACCAGGAGCGAAAAAAAATTATCGAAATGATTTAATACGAAAAAATATATACTAATTGACTATTTATTCCAGACAGCATCGTATAGTGTCACCCACAGTTGCTGTCTGGGATGCTATAACTTCGACTTTTTATTTCACGATTTTGATGTGTTTTCTCACAACTTTGGCTTTTTATGTCATAATTAGCCTATGACTTTCCTATGTGACGGAAACGGGCTTGCATATTAGAGACGCTTCTCTTCCATAAGAGAAACTTCATCTAGTTTGCTACCCGACATTTTATGTAACAAAGGTTTAAACCTTCAGTGATGCGAGTGATTCTGTGACGTCACGACAGGCACGGGCATCGCGCGCGCCCGTTACCCCCCTCACTCCCTCGAGATTACACTCCGTCATCAGTATTTTACGCAACAGTTAGTTGACATCTCTCTCTGTGTCGAGGTATAAACAAACACCGCTAGCTGAGTGAGTGAGTGAGTTAGTGACTGTCTTGGAGAGTTGAGTAGCCTATTGTTCCTCATCAGTTTGAGTCTATCGGAGAGGTTCCTCAGGTGCGGGACAGGAGACAGGATTATCCGAGTGTATTCGCTTCTGTTGCTCAGCTTGCCATTTAAGTGAAAGCTATGGCAAACTCGGGCGTTCAGTTGCTGGGGTTTGGTCTGTCTCTGGTGGGCATCATTGGGCTGATCGTGGGCACCGTCCTGCCGCAGTGGAAGATGTCCGCGTATGTGGGGGACAGTATCATCACGGCCGTCGCGACGTACCAGGGGCTGTGGATGTCCTGCGCGTTCCAGAGCACCGGGCAGCTCCAGTGCAAAATATACGACTCCGTTCTACAGCTAGACAGTGAGTTAAACCATGTTATTCTAGTTTTTCTTTTTCTTTGCATCTATCTATCTTTCTGTCCGTCCGCCCGTGTGTCGCTGTCTGTCGCATGTCTCTCACACGCACTGTAAAAAAAAAAAAAAAAAAACTCTGTTTCAACTTTTAAAAAAGTAGGTTCAGTGGCGTCCAGAAATTTTTTCTTATGCTCAATTTGACAGTAGCCTACAAGTCATTTACACGTAAAAATTGAGTTGAACTTAATGTAAACGAGTTAAAGTAAGTTAATGATGATGATGATGATGATGAATTTTATTTATAATGCACTATACATTTGACATCAAATCTCAAAGTGCTACAAGAATAAATAAAGAAATAAAAAAAAAAAAAAAATACGCAGACACTTAAAAATACGCTTTTCTAAAAAGAAAGGTTTTCAGTTCTTTTTTAAAGTAAAGTTAATGTAAATCATATGTTGCAAAAATGTTTCTATCATATATTATACACACATTGATTCCCCCTAAAAATGATGGTTCATAAAAATTAATAAAAATTCTCACCTTAAGTTGTTCTAAACCTTTATGAATTTCTTTAGAAGATATTTTGAAGAATGGCTGTAACTAGACATTTGATGGACCCCATTGACTTCCATACTATTTTTTCCCTGTATTATGGAAGTCATTGGGGTCCATCAACTGTTTGGTAACCCATTCTCTTCAAAATATCTTCTTTTGTGTTCAGCAGAACAAATAAATTCATACAGGTTTAGTCAGAACAACTTGAGGGTGATCAAATGAGGATGTTGATTAATGTTTATATCTGTTTTGTATGTTAGGCTACTTATAATGGGCTGTAGATCATAAAGTAAATCAGCCAGGTGATTGAAAGTGAATAAATATCAATTTAAGACAAGTGTAGATATTTCCAGTGATCAAAATATATCACACATTGGATTTATTATAGCCTGTATATAAGGGTCCTTGAGCAATGGAAAGGCACCATATAAATAAATCTTATTATTATTATTAGCCTATACTGATCAAGAGGCCTGTCCTTTAGTTTACTGTAAATCTATACAGTAGGTGTTTATTGGAATTCTCTGGCATATCAAGCCAGTTTCCAACTCTTCACACACACACTCAAATAAACACCGGTGTCATTCCCAGCCAGCGCTGCTTGATTAATGGATGCTGGCCTCGTCTCTGGGAGTTTGACTCTACCGTATTCCTGTAATGTAACCGGGCAGGACAGTAGCCATGGTGAAAGCAGCACTCTGAAAAACACTGGGTTGAAAAAACAACCCAATTTTGGGTTGTTTTCAACCCAAGGGCTGGGTAAATATAGGACAGAACACATGTTGGGTTGAAAATTGGGTTGTTTATTTAACCCAGCATAGTTGATTCTTATTTACTATAATACTAGCTTTTTTGTTGTTGCTTTTTTTTTTTACTTCATACATGAATTAATGTCTACAGATTAACTTAAATATAATTTTTAATACATATTTCCAACATTTAAGCTTGTTTAACAAATATTAGAAATGTACAATTATTTAAAAATGAAACATTTATAAGTAATTCAAGTGTAATCGGGAACTTTTAACTTTTGACCGCCGCCCTGCGTTTCACTCGCTGCCGAAATATGCAGACTGACTGACATAAACAAACAGTGCACAGATCTGAGAACATATTTTAACATCATCATACGTGTTTATATTCTGCATCTTTTTTAATAAAATCATAACATTTTATGCAAGGCATCAGGCGTTTCCATCACGAGAAAAAAAGCGACGCGACACTCGTTTAGGAGACTCACATCGCGCCCCTGTATGTTGCTTTGCATAAGATTAAACGATATACAGCACAATAACACATTTATAGCCTAATAAAATGCACACCTGTATTTTACCGAAGACATGCACCATTTTGACGGCGCTGCACTGCTCTCTCCTGAAGAGGTCGCTAAAAGCCCGCGATAAATAACTCAATCATGGGTTGTTAACCCTAACGCTCACAATAATTAACTGGTTTGAGTAGGACAAACTTAAATTAAACTTATTAGTTCAGTCAAATTAACTTTTATGAGTATTTAGCACTTTGTTTTTCTCTCAAGTTCACAGAACTGATATATTTTATATATCACTGTTTTGAGTTTTATGAAATTATTTCTTTTAATTTAGACAAACTTAAGTTTCACTGAAACGGCTGATGTATATTTCCCAGCATGCTTTGCCGATGGCACTCGAAAGGGAGAGTAAATGCTAAAATTAAGTGTAATTTAATGTTTTTTTTTGTGCAAGATTAATGTTAAGTGGGAGATTTAGTAGCGATTAATGTTTTGTTATGCTAATTTAGAAGAATTTATGTTAATGTTGGTTTTAGGAGAGTTACCATCATGGTGACGAGTGGTGCGTCACATGAACTTGATCTGAGACCAAATATTATATTTATATTGTTGCACTCATACAGCAAGTGCTTCTGTATAACTTACTATCGTTAACAAATTAGTATGTTAGCAAACATGATTAACTTGTTAAAGCTAGCTAAGTTTATACTAATGAAAGTGTTCACACTTTGAGATTACATGAAAGTTTTAAGGTTTAAATGTATGAATTAGTGTACTCAAATCTTTCAAGTTAAGAACAATTAAAATGTAAAAGTACAAAATAAAAATATGATTCCAGTTCTGCTTACTTAAACTTTGAATTTCTTAACTTAAAAAAAATGAGGCAACTGATAATTGCTTTAAATTTGAGTTTTGCCGACTTATTCGG
>JARPMJ010001442.1:0-127500 GCA_033366665.1 Phoxinus dragarum | reverse complement strand
TTTTTTTTTAATTTATTCAAATGAATGAAATACTTTTATAATACAGAACCTCTACTATATTACATGTTATTTTGATTAGTTGTCTATTCAGAATTGTGGAAGAATCATGATCTCTATTTAAAACGATAGAATCGTGATTCTCAGTTCATCCAGAATCTCCTTCATACTATCATCTAGACCAGTTCACCTCGTTTCAAACAATGTATCATTGTCATAATTCTCTTTATCTTTTACCGTTAGGTTTGAGTTTGGAGCAGCCATTTTCATAGCTTGGGGCGGCTCGTTCCTGGACGTTCTCGGCGGAGCCATGTTGACCGCGTCCTGCACTCGAAGCAAACAAGTGTCCAAATACCCCAAAAGTAACTGTGCCCGCACTGCCAGCAGCAGCAGCAACAAAGAGTACGTGTGAGCAACACACACCGAGACACTTCAGTTTCTTCCACAGCTCAAACTGAGAAACAAAGCCGTTTACAATAATGTCCCATACAAAAAAAGGCAATCACTTGTCCAAATACAAATAGATAATATATTTGCACACTCTCTCTGGGAGTTTTTTAATGGAGGATTGTAGAAATCTAGTGCCAGTAAAAATACTCACAGCCTGCTTTGATTCCTCGGCTTTTCAATGATATAAGTAAACGACTAGGTTGTTTTCTCTGTGTGAAAGAAGAGGATCATAAATGTTGGCGTTCCCCAAGTGTCCACTAGGGAGCGCTGTAACCCACACACTGAGCAGGTGCGAGTCGCCCAAAATGGAGGGAGATTGTCAAGATTTGCTTTTTTTTTTTTTTTTGAGTATTTATCCTATAGCAGCTGAAATGCTAACATTATTAATACTCATATGAGGCACTCTTATGTAATTGCAGTGTTTCACATATGGTCGAGCAGGATCATGAACGTCGTTTTGATGTTATTAACTCATCACTTGTGTTAATGCCACATCGTGTTCATTTTAACCACCCATGAGTCCTTCTGAATATCTTTTACTTATGTTTCATGATAATTTCAGAGTTAGTTAGATATTATGTATTTGTTTTACATGCTTATTTTCAATAAAGTTTGCTTTATCACATTCCCAGTGTGAATCTGCATCTCACACACACACACATTTATATTGAAATCTGGGATTTTTTTATATAACTTAAACCTGGAAATAAAATATTTCACTCTTTTTGCAAATTTTAATCAAATAGAAAAGATCATGCCAGCCAGCAAAGATCCGACATTTAAAGTCCCCCTGTGGTGAGAATCAAGCTTTTAATGTTGTTTATATATGTCTATGTGATGTTTTTAATATGCTTTAGGACAAACCATAACTCAACTGCTGAGTATTTCCTCATTCAAACTGCAGTGAACCAAAGACAGTCTCAAAAACACGGCTTGAAATCGCTGGCATTTCACACAAAAAAATAGCAGATTATTGCTGCAGTGAAAGCACTTAAAAAAAATGAAAGTATGAAAAAGTTATGGATGTTTCAATTTACATTAAATCAAATATCATTTATTTAATATTTTTCTTTTATATAAAGTATATAAATAGTTTTACTATAAAATTACTATAAAATCAAAGCCATATATCTAACCAAGTTGTGTTCCAAATTTTGAAGAAAATTGAAGTTCCCATGAGATTTTGTTTAGGCGTATTACCAAAAATAGCCTCCGGGTGTCATTGAATTTAACTGTATGCATTCTGCCATTACAAATTAATACATTTCTGTCCAAATATCACTTCTGTCACAAAATATGGAACCTTGAGACTCAGACCTTTCTGACAATATGTGTTTTGTCAAGATTAGAAAATATTTTGATCATAAATTATGAAACATAATGATGCCCAAAAGGGGGAGGAGCCTGATAAAATAATTTAGAGTACCGTTTCTATGGTAACACAATGTCCAATTTCAAAACAGTTTTCACAGGATGAATTCTGAGACCGTAAGCTTTCAAATGATACCTAATTTATGATAACTACTAAAATATGTAATGTAATAAAGGCGATAAAAAAAGACCAACATTTCAATTATTAAAAGTGTGTGCGTTGACTTTGTGACAAAGGTCAGAACTCCTGTTATGATGTCGATTTTTTTGAGGTGCGCTCTTGTCATAAATTCATCTATTACTGTTCCTGCATAAATGTGTAACAAAAAACAGGGCTGAAATATCTATTAAGGAGTCTTAGACCTTTCCAACGATATATAGTTTGTCATGATTAATTTTGGATTTAATTGTAATATAGTGAAGTAAGTGAAGTAAACGTAGGCGTCCCGGGACGGTGACAGCTATTAAGGGATAAAATGATTGACTACAGGGCGACTTTAAGTTAATTTTTCACATTTTTCAAAACAAACTTTTTTCCAACTAGCCTCTAATCAAAAACATTAACAATGGCAATAAATGTACTCATGCATACTTTATTTATAACTCCTATTCCACCGCATTCCCCCAAAACAATTTACAAAAAATTCATAAATTCCCATGCAGACATCTAGACGAAGTCGAAGACACTTTGACTAACATATGAGATTGTTTGTTGCAGTCAGTATGCATTTAAGATTGTACTTGATTCAATTCAAACAAACAGGCACATAGAAACAGTGACTTTACAATTAACTGATGTCATTTAGAGAAATATAATCAAGGTGGACCCCGTTTGCCAGGGTCTCACCAAATGGCGCGTTTCACTGGAAATGTCCTCTTTGGGAGATGAGTAATCCAACCTGATGAGGCTAGCTTTCATATTCTGCTGTAAAGTGCACATTTAATAAATATAGCCCTGTTGCATTAGAGACCCACCATCACCTCATAAATGAAGACACCAGACCGGATCATTGGACATCAGTTAAGTGACGAGCAAGCGTAAAGTGAACAGGACAGTCCACAGTTCTCTCGCTTGACCTCGAGCAGGCGAAAGCTGTAAACGCTTGTACAGTGAAGGGTGACGGCGAGTGAGAACGTGTGCGTGTGTGTGAGAGATCTGAGTTCGAGTCGATGGTGTTTGGCACAGTCCGTCACGCATCAGGCAACGGGTGATACTCTCCGAGACGCCGGGAAGCTTCTGTTGTTGTTTATGATATCGTCCAAGTCCTCGTCGTCAATGACCACTGTGAAGGCAGAAGAAGAAATGTGTTACTGACAACAGTGGAAATGACAAGTTCAAAGCCTACTGGGAAGTTTGTATTTACAGGATAAGATAGCGATGTATACATAAAATACACAACAGTGATGAGTGAAGAATGTGCAGAGGGTGTTTTGACCGATCGTGCCGCTGGATAAGACCCTTATCTCGACTGGGGTCGTGTTCTGTCGTGTCCTGAAGCTGCATTGAGACGGACATTTGAACCTTCTTTTGAACACTGGTTGCCATTGAAGTCCATTCTGTGTAGAAAAATCCTGGAATGTTTTCCTCAAAAACCTTCATTTCTTTCCGACTGAAGAAAGACAGACGTGGACATCTTGGATGACATCGGGGGTGAGTAAATTATCAGCAAAAAATGTTTTGAAAGTGAACGAATCCTTTAATGACTGCAGCTTTAAACACTGCCGTTGAAAAGTTTGGGGTCGGTAAGAATTGTTGTTTTTTTATTTTTGGGGTAAAAGAAAAAAGAAAACAATACTTTTATTCATCAAGGATGAATTAAATTGATCAAAAGTTACAGTAAAGACATTTATAATGTTACAAAAGATTATATTTCAAATAAATGCTGTTCTTTTGAACTTTCTATTCATCAAAAAATCCTGGATTTATTTTTGTACACAACTGTTTTCAACATTGATCATAAATAATGAATGTTTTTGAGCAGCAAATCATCATATTAGAATGATTTCTGAAGGATCATGTGACACTGAAGACTAGAGTAATGATGCTTTGATCACAGGAATAAATTACACTTTACTATATATTAAAATATAAAACAGTTCTTTTAAATTGTCCTAATATTTAACAATAACTTTTTTTGTATTTGTAATCAAATAAATGCAGCCTTGGTGAGCAGAAGAGACGTCTTTAAAAAAAAATAAAAAAGCAGCAGTGTATATTGTATCGTAATTGTACAATACTGCTGTATTTTGTACATGCAACTTAATATTATAATAATTTATTGTAACAAATTTACAGACGCTGCATCCATTGCGTCCAACATGTTTTCTCTCACAGAAACATGTTTTTATTCTCATAATTACGACTTTGTGGTGACTCATGTGCGCTCAACAAAGTTCCCCGCAAAGTTATTTTTAATAACTAGAAAAGGGAACATGTTGCTTGTGAATGATCTAAGGATCGAAGGTTGTCAATAACAACCCGTTACCTCAAGAAAGCAAACATTTACTTGTTTCCTTTTTTTAACTATTATTGTTAATATGTCATACGATTGTGGTTTCAAGGGACAGTTTGAGATGACACAATGTCTCCATTTCAAGGTTTTAACGTCACAGGACGATGTTTTGAAGGGGGGTATAATTACATCTGTTGGTTTTGTACTGGTCAGGGTGAGCATTGAAACGTATGCAAATAAGATTATTCAATAAACTCTGCTCATTTTTATCATTATTACTCTGTCTCCTGTTTCTGCTCTTTTTACATTACCATTGTAACGCTCTTCTTCCCTGGCTTTCTCACACAACGTCTTGCTGTTAGTGCAGCTTTGGGTGGAAGACAAAACACTGGTCTTGGAACCAGACAAGACTTGCTGTTAACTGGATACCAGACAAAAGAAAACTGCAATCTTCTGGCAGGATCCGGCATCAGATCATCTGAAATGTTGGACATGCTGGCACGATCTAACATTTTGGCGTGGACTGCGGGATGTCGGCATGATCTAACATTTGTTTATAGATTAAAAAAGTTGGTAGCAAATTCTGTAGCTGGAAAGCTTTAGGAGATAAATATAACTTATATAGATAAAACTTGTCCTGCCTCCAGCGCTGCAGATTTGGGATGTTTTCTGTTATTTGACAGACACAGTTGAGTTCATTCATTCGGCTGAATTACACATGTGCAGTGCTGAGGCTCTGTGGGACGTTATAAAGGGATAGTTCACCCAAATATAAAAATTATGTCATTAATTAATTCCAATCCAAACCCGTAAGACTTTCGTTCATCTTCAGAACACAAATAAAGATATTTTTTGATGACATCTGAGAGATTTCTGTCCCTCCATTGATAGCCACGTACATTTTGACTCTTCAAAAAGTTCATAAAGAGATCATAAAACTAATTCATATCAATGGAGTGGTTTAGTCAAAACTTTCTGAAGAGACTTGATCACTTTATATAATGAACAGATTTAATTTAGGCTTTAATTCACATCTAAACATTGATCAGCAAGTTGATGAATGTTTATGTGTGAATAAAAGCCTAAATTCAAAACTTTGACTAAACCACTCATGTGGATCAGTTTTACAATCTCTTTATGAACTTCTTGAAGCACAAAGGGACAGAAATCTCTCAGATTTCATCAAAAAAGATCTTCATTTGTGTTCTGAAGATGAACGAAAATCTTGGGACGACATGATGGTGAGTAACTAATGACAGAATTTTAATTTTTAATGAAAACGAAGTTTTGTTTTTATCCCTTTAAAAACAAAACTTGATATTGAAATTTTGGTCTCAGGTCAAGGATTAAAATGTCAAGCCAACATAAAAGCACAGCATAATCTCGTAGAGCGTCTGATCTGCCCGAGTTTGGTAGTAGCACGGGTATATTTGTGGCGATAGCCAACAATACATTGTATGGGTCAAAATTATTTATTTTTCTTTTATGCCAAAAATCATTAGGATATTAAGTAAAGATCATGTTCCATGAAGATATTTAGTAAATTTCCTACCGTAAATATATAAAACATATTTTTGTGAGTGAATGCAGCACAATCGTGAACATAAATGCACAACTTTAAAGACGATTTTCTCAATGTTTACATTTTTTTGCTCCCTCAGATTCCAGATTTTCAAATAGTTGTAGGCTATCTCTGCCAAACATTGTCATATCCTAACAAACTTATAGGCTACATCAATGGAAAGCTTCAGCTTTCAGATGATGTATAAATCTCAATTTAATAAAATGTAGCCATGTGACTGGTTTTGTGGTCCGGGTCACATGTGTGTTCCGAAGATGAAGGAAAGTCTTACGGGTTAGGAACGACAGAATTGTCATTTTTGGGTGACCTATACCTTTAAAAACAAAACTTAATTTCGGTATTTTGGTCTCGGGTCAAGGATTTTAAAAAATGAAAGAAAAAAAATCTCAAGTCAATATAAAACACAGGCTAATATATATCACACCCACCTCTCGTCGAGCGCCCGATCTGCCCGAGTTTGGGGGCTCGCTGCGCTCTTCGCGGGGCGGACAGGAGGTCTGGTCGGGTTCGCCCTGCCTGTCCGAGCTCGTACGGGATCACAGGACTGGGTTGTAAAGCACCTGTCGGTGGTATGAGATCGGGCATCTCTGCCATGCCGTACATGACCTCCTGCTGTTGTACTTCGGTGGGTGTATTCATAAAAAACGACCACAAGTCGGTGGTTTCGCTGTGCACTTCCGCGACGGCGACAAATGTTTCTCAATCCACCTAAACTGATCCAGTGTTGACAACACCTGGGGAGGGGGGAAAACGAGAAAAAAATAAGCGATTCACCTATATGCCCTAAATAATGAAATCTATAAAATTAGTAACAAGCAATCGGGTTACATATACACCTTGTAAACACACAAGGGACGAAGAAAGTGTTCGCGTGCACCGGATGAGCTTGAGTATGATCACGCTGGTCAACAACAAAGCTTTCGCTTACCATTACGTTAGCAGAAACATATAACATACACATTTAAAACAACGAAACGTAGCCTTACCTTGTATGTGTCCGGAATGTGGATGCAGTTTTGACACGTATTTGGTTTCCGTGTCGATTTGTACGCCGTGTTCAACGCGACTCGAGTCGGAAGTTGCCTATAGTCTGTCGTAACTCTCACTTGGGGATTTCCTTGGTCGTTTCTGTATGCGTCACTGCGAGGGAGGGCTTGAAAGCTTCAACACACACACACACACAGTCGTGGGCAGGTGCTTATATTGACGGTTCGCCCACCGTGGTGTGTGGGCTCGCCAACTCTAACCTACATATGCTATACGTGAGAACCCACACTGACGTTAGTGAATGTTTCACGGGTTGTCTTTAAGGAATTTAAATAACTTAAAATGACGCACTTGTAGGCTACAATTAACAACATATTACTGGAAGGGGGAGAAAAAGAAACTAAAAAGACAGATCATGATAAATTCGTCAATTTTAACCGTTTCTTAAGCGCTGGGTGGTGGTCAAAAATATGTCTAGCTATCTTTGTGAAATAGCCTATTAAAAACATGCAGTAATTGTGATAACACGTGTTTATTTGAAAATAAAGTCCAAACAGAAGAAAAAAAAACCTGCATTGCAAGTTGTTTTGTGTGTCTGCAATAGTTGGGATGTCTTGTTGTGTCATTGTTATTTATTAGGGGTGTAACGATACGATGCACGTCACGATTCGTTACATATCACGGTACTGAACTCAGATACGATATTATTGCGATAGCCTACTCCAAGACATGTGTGGCATTGAGCTCTGGTTAAATTACCTTGTGGTTAGTGTAAGCACCCACACAACACATGCTAAAAGGTTTTTTAAAAAAAGTAGCCTACTGTTGATTGAAATGGTACATTGTATAAATGAATAGGCTTGGACTTGGTGCTGGTAACCCAATGCACAGGACAATAGTGGCACACCAGCATAAAAATATAAATGATTTTGCAGCTGAAAATACAGAATTATTTTTGACGAATATGCATGCACTCTTTCACTGACTTGATATATTTAAAATAATGCAGGCCGAATGGTAACATAAGACATGCGGCTTTATCCGGACCCACAAATATTCCCCCATTGCTTTATTATACATTAAATTCAACATTATATATAGTAGTTGAATGTTTGTACTGACACTACATCTCTGAAAACTTGAAAAAAAAAAATCACAGAGTAATTTTTATTTTGGGTGAATACACAAATGTCACTACCCACGACATATTGTTGCATTTTTGTATTGCAATATATTGTTACACCCTGTTTATTTTATGATGTTATACAGTCTAACATCAGTAGAACTTCTCAATGTTTTTATTACTACACTCTTTTCTATGTTTGTCCCAGACTAACTGTGAATATTGTTCAGTGAGTCTTTTCGCTGGTTGCATCGTAGTTGACAACAAGGGACCGTTCTTTATGACTGTGACGTTAAATAGTTCATTTAACAGATTCTTTCACAAGATTGGTTAATTTAACAATGAAACATGAACGAAACTGACGCGGCATCCCAATTAGCATACTATCGTATATAAATAAATAAATAAATATATATATAAATCGTAGCATGTTTAAATGAGTATCCAAAAGGTACCCCGATGATTTACTATTTCCGGTGAAAATTAAAAAAAATTGCAGATCCATGCACACTAATGGCTAATATTGCCCATAATAACCCATTGCGTGTTGGATGCGGTTTTGACTACAAACACGAATAAAAAGTGTTAAAAAAATAAAATCATGGAGAATACGAAAGACTGACGGTTTAAAGAGAGATTTAGATAAAGGGGTTTGGGTGATTAATAATCAATATCTGACCTGCTTGAAAAATATTTATCTAATGTTATCCGTAGGCTATTATATTTACAACATAGTACATGTTATGTAAATATGTAAAAAGATATTTTGTCATAAAATTTGTGTCTGGCCCTTTAAATGCAAATTAGCTGCTGCTCCCGGCACAAAGGGCGGGGTTTCAGGAGCTGTGTGTGTGTGTGTGTGTGTGTGTGTGTGTGTGTGTGTGTGTGTGTGTGTGTGTGTGTGTGTGTGTTTGTGTGTGTGTGTGTGTGTGTGTGTGTGTGTGTGTGTGTGCGTGCGCGTGCGTGTGTTAGCAGTGGCATTCTGTACATTATCTGTCCTTGAATTGTGACAGTGAATAAAAAAGTATTTCCTCCAAAAATTTCTAAAATTGACTCATGGTTGATTTTCTTGTTCTGTAAAGGTATATATGTCATTCATTAGGTTCTCATATTTTTGTCTGATCAGTCCTGTCACGTTTACATAAAATGTGTGACTCAGAGGAAGTGACATCATTTGTCCCAGGTGAAGCTGACATTGATCAAGGCTGAATTCTGTCATTGAGTTGTAATATTTTAAGCTTGTTTTTGTATGTTTTTGTTTAGGAAGACAAGCTAAAGGGTCAGGCCCTGTCACGGTAAAACATCCCAGAAAATAATGAAAATGTTTTAAATCCAAAACTAAAAAGGTTACTGAAATTCCTTGCTTGCATGTTAACAAGTTTTTATGTTAGCATGCTAGCGGGCTGCGTAATGGCAGTTTAAAATGGCCGACCATAAGGCCCTGTCACATTCCTGTGTCCTGTGTCACACGGCCTTAGTATGCCATAGTAAAACGTTATTTGAAAATAGACATTACACTGTAAATATATTCTAAAGGATTAGGTCCTTATTATACACTATATTGCCAAAAGTTTTGGGACGTCTGCCTTTACATGCACATTCATTTGGCCCACACTTTGCAGCTATTACAGCTTCAACTCTTCTAAGGCTTTCCACAAGGTTTAGGAGTGTGTTTATGCATTCTTGTAGAATCGCATTGTGAGGTCAGGTGCTGATGTTGGACGAGAAGGTCTCCGCTCTAATTCATCCCAACGGTGATCTATCGTGTTGAGGCCAGGGCTGCCAACTCTCACGCATTGATAAATGATCAGCTCTCAGATTCTGTCAATTTTATTAAGCAATTCAGACAATAAATGACAGATCTCTGTAGCGCCTCAGTTCAAGCGGCACGTGATCAACTCTTCTCGGCTCTGCTCTTCTTTACTATTAGTAAATAAACCCAAGGTTTCTTTTCCACATACACCCAGGAAATTATGACATAAAAGTATACTATTTGAGGAAATATTTATGAATTAATCTCTTTAACTGTGTAGATGAAGGTGGGGGTGTTTATCCACTACTATTTTTTTGTGTAAATGTGTAGTTGTAAAGGTAGTTATTTTACGACTATATGAGTGCCTGGCGGGTATTCTGTGATTTTGTGTACTACAGTTGACTGAAAAGTTACTTGTATTTCTTAAAGGAGTTACAAAACCATGTTAGATACAATCAGGGACATGTGATCCATAACCTACAGTATACAAATTTGTCTGTGACAGGGCCTGACATTTTAGGGGGGAAATGCATATAAAAAATGTATTTTATTCAATCATAAAAACATCCTGAGATGGCATGATATGTGTTTCTCATAGTTTAACATATTTAACATATTCTGGTAGAATGTCCCCCGCGATTACCTCACGACACACACTAAAATTACAGAAACTGTTCTGCCTTTAATGTTAAACCGGAGTCAGACAATGATGGAGAGACTCAAGAAGAAGTGACAACATGTAGAAGCAACAGGACGTCTCTGAAAGGTTAGTTGATGAATTTATGTTGCTGATGTGGAGTTAACTATCTTCAATTAGCATATTCTGTCATGCTAATCTATAAATCACTCGTATAGGAACTGTTGTGAGATGCACACAGAGTGACTTTCTATTGCATGTGAAAAGACGGATGCTAAAGTTTGAGCTGACTCACAAATGTGCTCGACTACAACAACTCTTCCTCTTCTCAACATGGACTGTGTGTTCCCGGGGGGCGGGGCTTATGTACATTTTAGGGTTGCTGATGTCACTAACCCGGGAGGAATGTCGTGTAGTCCCTACCAGCCGTTTGTTGTAGTCCTTTTCTTTAAAAGCAAATATCTTCATTTGCTTTGAACTTTGAGCGTTGTAACTTTGCAGATGTTGTTTAACGCTCAAACAGCAACATTACACACTAACTACAGTTAAAAAAGTGAAATCATACTCAACCACCCCTTTTTGACAAGATCATTAACATGCAGTTTAAACAGACATAAAGCACATAACTAAGCAACAGAGCAGTCGATAAGGCCCAAAGCTTGGCTCTTCTAATCAAAAGTACATAACGCATAGGAGCGAGTTGAGTCATTAAGGCCTTTTTATGCTTCTGCGTCATATCGACGGCGTACCCCCGCAGACCCTTCTGCGTCGACGCGAACCCCTCCGCCGTAGCTCGACGTGCACCTCCAAAAAATTGTAACTACGCGTCGAGGCGACGCAGACCACAAGGGCTGTGATTGGTCACACCCCCACCCCCCTAGCGTTCTGGCGGTGAAATGCACCGCGATGCAACACAACCCGACGCAGAACCATAAAACGGCCACGACGCCGTAGGAGTGACGGCGTAGCTACGGCGTGGAGTTGACGGAGAAGCATAAAAAGGCCTTTAGCCCCTTTCACACAGCAATCCCCGTAAATTACCGTAAAATTGCCAGAATGACTGGTAAATTCACAAATATGCTGTTCACACAAGCAACGGCGTTCTGGCTTTTTTACCGTTAAGAGACCATTCACACATCAGCTCCAAAATACCTGTACATTCTGTGATGTCAGTCATCGGAAGTGATCTTTAAACGTTGCGCCGTTGTCTTCATTCGCCCGCATTGGGGAGAATCGCTTTAGTTTCACTATCTGTTCAATTTGACAAAAAATGTTTTACGCCTGAGTGAAAGGCATAAGGCAATGATCAAACAGAACGTGTTTTTGCTCTTAAAAACACGAGGCACACATAATTACTGCAGAGCTGTACAAATTAAATTCCAGGACTTTCAAGGACTTTTCAAGCACAACTTTTTTTGGTTTTCAAGGACAACAATCAGAGATCTCACTTATCAAACAATATTTGTATTATCTTTCAAATTCTAAAAAAAGTAGACAGATAAACAAAAATAAACTAATAAAACAAAATGGTACAATAGCATTAGCAATGACTGTGGAAACTTTGACCATTGAAAGGATATATGACAAAGATATCGCTTTGAACAGATTTTTTCTCCCATGAATATATGATTGACCTGAAGAACAAAAGATGTATCATACACTTGGATATTTATAAGAGCAATATCAAGCTCATAGCCATGCAAAAAGGCTATATATCAGACGGGTTTGCAGCGTTGCTTTTGTGTGAAAAGATTGTTTTATCAATAAAATGAAACAATTTCTCATATATTGTCTTTCAATAATTCAAGCACTTTTCAATACCTTTTCATAAATATAGCTATTTTCAAGGGTTTTCCAGGACTTGTATTTCAAAAGGTTAAATGCATGTACTTTACGCACCACAAACCCTGCAAAGATGATCATATTGTCCATCAAAAGCTTACTTTTAAACAGCGCGGCGTAATCAAGTCACCTCTATTAAAATTTTCTGATTGGCCCAAAGCAGACTTTTCACGTCAGCACTTTCTGGTGTTGTGCGTGATCATGCCGGTAATCTTTATTCCACGTTCAACTTCACACAGAGCGATAATTTACTAATGTTACAACTTCTCCTACTGGTAAATTGGCAGAACCAGTTTTACCCGTATTTTGAAAAGGTCTTGTTCACACATGAACAGATCAGATACCGGTAATTTACCAGTAAAAACTGTATGCGTGAAAGGGGCCACTTTCAATCTTACAAACAATAGGTACTGATGCAATCAATTAGTTAAAACAAGAAAAACTATATAATTCAGGATCCGTTATAAGTCACTGAATCGTTTACTCAACTGAAAAAAACTTGGGGGAAAAAAACACCGGATCATTCTGAAACCAAAAACCAGTGTGTTGTTCATAGACGCGTTGTGCAACACTGTTGTTTTAATAGCCTAGTTGGGAATCTGTATCTTCTACCCAAAAAGAGAGATTACACCCAAAATATTCTGTACCTAATCAATAATGCTTTTCTCGTATAAATCTTGAAGGTTAAGATGTTCTTGCCCTACAATTTTCAATGCTGTCAACACCAGGTGCGCCAATTTAGATTTAAGCTGTACAGTTATGTTCCCAAACCATACTGTAATCCTATACCTAACAATACTTTCCAAAACAGCAGCATGAGCTTCTTGTTAACCCCATAAAGACGTAATTGCATAAGAAGCGCAAGAGTGCAAACCCATTCAGAGTGTGTCTTCAAGTTATTGTTACTGTTTTATGAAATACAGTAACTAATATAACATGTGGGTTGCTTAGTAAGAAACACGGTTGAGGGCAAGTTTGGCAACTTTACAAAACTAAAATAGGTGCTATACATGTAAGAACAATCTTCGTCCAAGTACTTGGATACATGAGCTCCCAAAAAGGGAGAGAACTGTCAAATATGAACAAATATTGGTTAGTGCAATGTTTCATGGCTGATAAGAAGTATGTATGCATCAGAAATGTTTGCAATTATGTGTGGCCAAATTTATAATTTTTTTGAATCCTAGATGGTGTTAATGTCACAGTCTAAGCCATATAGACTAAATAAACTGTACGTCTAGCGTACTGCATTATACTTCTGATTCACACTAAATGCTCTGACCTCTGAAGCAACTCTGGTGTTGATATATTAGATATTCAATCCCACCCGACAGGATCAACTTTATCAGATTGAACATGTTTTCTCTTGAGTATTGTCAGATTACAAGTAAACAAACAGTATCTCCCTTCTCATTCAGGTAAAATTGCGGTATGCACGATGGACATGTCGAGACTTATTTATGCTGTGAATCTTAAACCGCATGAATTGTTGAGAGTATAAAGGTGGGGAAGTGGGAAGGGGAGATAATCATTACACGAGGGGATAAAAGCAGATAGTCCTTCAACAAGCTGGAGCAGCGCAAGCGTGAAGATGTCCAAGCCAATCTGTCTGGTGTTTGCCTTGCTGATTCTGACCACAATTTTGTGCAACAACTCAGGTAATTTCTGGAACGGTATACATTGCTTGCACCACTAGTTTTCACATTAATATTATTATTACCTTTGAGTGAACGAGTTACATCTCTAATATTGTGTAATGTACAATGTAAAAAGAAGAAAGAAGCGTAACATTTACGGTAAAAAACTAGCAGCTGTGGTTGCCAGTAATTTTACCGTAAAAAAAAATACGGTAGCCACAAAAATTTACAGTAAAATGTTTTATTTTATTATCTGATATAATGTTCATTTACCAAACTATTAAAGTATTAATATCTGTTTTGTACCATTGTAATACACTGACAACCACCAATCACAGTGGTGTGTAAATTATACAATGACTTCAATGTTCTTTTTCACTTCCAAAAACTGTAAATTTAACAGTATTCTACAGTAAATTTACATTAAATGTACAGTTAGATCTATCACAGTTATTCACCAGAAACTTTCTGTTAGCCTACTAACAGTTTTCACCGTAGCATTTTTACAGTCTTTTACCGTTAAAATCACAATAATTTTTTACATTGTAGTCACAAAGCATGATGTTGTGGTTTTTGAAATCATGGTTGTTTATCCTTTCGATGTGAGACTAATGTCACCTCATGTCTCCACACAGTCTGTTCACAGAGGGGATCCAGCAAGCAATCTACCGTTTGTGGCTGCACAAGTAAGAAATAAGTCTTTTTGCCAAAGCATTGTGTGCTAAAAGTATTAATATGGACCACGAAAGTATTTCATTTTTTTTATGTAATATTCAAATCTCTCTTCTTAGTTCATAATAATAATCTGAAGTGTACAAAGAGACACCGTCCTAAAACCAATGAGGAGAACCACAAAATGATCAGTTGTATTTGCAGGAACCCCCAGAAATGTAAGTTAAACATAATATAGTATAACAATTGCAGTTATGGAAAATATTACCATTGATCATCATACAAAAATCTGTTTTCTCTTTTACACAGATTTAAATGAAGCCTCAAAGAAACAGTTTCGGAACATGTGCATCTCAAATTCTCAAACTCCTTTCTGATCCCAGCTTTATAAAGTTTCTCGGGATGATTTGTCTCATATCTATACCCAAAATCTACATTTAAAGTCTCCATGATGAAATGACTTCAGTATAATCACAAACAATGCTATAAGTGTGGTCATTTTTAAAGTGATCTTAAAACAACACAATAAAAGTATGTAAACTGTTGAAACGTGTTTTTCTGTTATCACTGTGTGTTTGTTATGATAACAATGATATTGCGTTCTGTATCTCCACCGGGTCATCTTTGTTTACAGCAGCCTTTATACCAATGCAGGTTCCTTTGGCCAGATTTAGACTATATTTGAAGAAGTATGCATGTTTTAACAAGGCACTCGCCCCTCTCAGTTTCAACTTGGACCAAAACAGTAAATTTTTTACTTCTTTATCCGTAAAGCAAATCTCTTGAGGTCTGAGATCTTTCTAAAGATCACACTTGTGAGGCTTAAATTTGCTGCATTTTCACCCCTCAGCATCACAGAATCTGAAAATATGATATCTTCATGACTACGAAGATTTCTTGGAAATACTTGATTCAATGGAACCAAAAATGGCCGCATGTTACACAAATACTCCTCTATCTTCTTTTTATTTATCATTGATATTAAAGGGGTCATGACATGTTTTTTTTTTTTAATCTTTTTATTATTATGTTCCCTTAGGTGCAATTATAGTATTAGTTTTTTTTACAAAAAAACTTTTAAAAATGTAGTGATTTATGACCTTTTCCCACCCTGTTTCTCATCCTCTGATTCAAACAGTCTGTTTTTGGGGGTGTTTCCCCTTTAAGAGTTCAGTGTTAACGCCCACTGTTATGATTGGCTAACGTCAGTGCCTATGCATCAATTATTAACGCCCCCAGCCAGAACATTTGCAGATTCAGCGTATTTAAAAAGTAGTTCAAGTTTTAAATACATTACTTACAGTTTGCGTCGTCGTTGTTGAGCCCAGAATAGTCGACACGGACTTATCTTTGAGCAACAGTTTTCTGGCAAAGCCAAGCATCATATTGGGATTTGTTCTCAAAACAGTCATCCTTCAAATGTATAGAATAAACGCTTAAACTAACACTGCCGTGACTGGGACGTCCGCAAAAAAATAAAGTGCATCCATTTTCCCCTGACGTCTGGATCTTTCGGCAGCGTATTCAAAGATGTTGTTTGTCCACAGCCAGGAACAGCACATCTGCGGCATCGTACTTTCCCTGTACACAGACCCACTCGCTGTCCGTCGACTGAACACTTGTGAGGCGCGCGGGCGCGACAATGATACGAAATGAGCGTAGTTGTCTTGCGCTTAAAGCGTAGTTGTCTTGCGCTGGAGGCGGTCATATGCAAACGCTGGTACGTCACTTCGTACCGTGACGTCACTTCTTACCATGGATCCAGAACGAGCTGTATTTAGAGCTTGATTAAATAAATGATTCGTTTATAGTGGGGAGGACGTCTTAAGCTATGAAACTTGCAGGACGTTTTAATGGTACAAAGACCTCTTATATACCAAAAGATCAAGGCAAATTTGGTTTCTCATGTCATGACCCCTTTAATAGGCCTATATTACATTACTGTTTTCAAAAGTGTATTTTGCAAGGAACTACTGTTATTATTTATACATTATCATTATAATTTTTTAACCTGCTGCTGGGTTAGAACTAAAATGATTGAATTAGACATATTTTATTATCAAATTGCATTGAATACTCATTATTGTCTGTGCTTTTGTTTTGTTTTTTTGAGCACCTAAAATATATTGATATATCAAAACTGATGAATGAAAACATTTATAGCGTTCAGTAAATTATGTTTATGAGCTTTCAACTTTTAGTCAAATTCATGAGAACCAGAGCATATTTAAGGGAGTAGCTTGTCTCAGTCAACAGCTGAAGAAATGAGTTTCTGCACAAAGTTGACGAAAAATAAATTAAACCCATAAGATTTCAATAATTAGTCAATACGTCAATCCTTCTTCCGGAAAACGTGTTTTTGTCTTACCCTGATTCACTATGTAAGCCTATTATAAGTGTTTACTACTCATCAGGTGAGTTAACTATTTTATTGAATAGATAAATTACCATATGTATGATATCTCTCTAACAGAGTTCATTGTAAAGCATTATTGTGAAGGCTCATTTCATGGTTGTTGTAAGGAAGTACGTACCGTGTGTATTAACAGGTAAAGAAGATACAGTAACGTCTTCAGCTAGTCAGCTTGAGATCCTTTCCATCTTGGTTTTATGAGCAGAATAATCATATTCATCCGCACAGTCACGCAGAGCCGAAGCACAACCAAAACAATGTTCTTCCGCAAAATACATGCAGTTTCGGTTTTTATACTGTAGCCTACCTTTAATATTTGATTTATCTGACGAATTTGATGGGCTGTGCATGGTTTCTGTACATCAAACAGCAACAGGTGATCATTTTTCAACCAGGCTGCTGGAAGAATTCATGTTGTTGTTGTATATACTCTGTTCAGTGTCACAGCTGCTGGATTATTAAGGCATTTATCATTCGGCGTCTTGAAATACATATATTTTTTCTGGAAATTAAGATTCGTAGTAAAAAGGATGGTTAAGTTTCAGTTTAAACAATCTAATACAATAAATGTTTGTAATAGTATTGCATATCAACATTAAAATGACACAGGTATTGCTTTCAATATATGGAGAGATCAGAATCCCCCATCATCTCCCGAGAGTGGTACAGTCCTAACCAGGATGGCAAGTGGAGCTATGGACTTTGTGAATGCTGGGGGGATATATCTGGATGATGATAGTGAGTGTGTATTCACTGTAGGCCTATTAAAGGTAGGGGTAGGTCAGAATTGTCTAAAAAAACTTTTATTCAAATTTGTTTAAACTGTCTCTATATACCAATACATAATTAAAATGTAAGTACTCTGAAATAGAGAGTATAAAAAACTGAGTGACTCTAGTGTATTTAATCTTCAATAAACACAGCTCGTTAATTCCATTCACTCCCACCTAAAAACGGGTGCGCGACTGCGCGCACGTGGGCAGAGCCAGTAATAGCGGCGGTAGTCATGGCGACGGAGAGTGACAGTCGCGCAAGCCAATCACTTTTGTCCCGGTAGGAATTAATGAGCTGTGTTTTTGAAGATTAAATACACTATAGTCACTCAATTTTTATACTCTCTTTTTCAAAGTACTTACATTTTAATTATGTATTGGTATATAGAGACAGTTTAAGGCAATTTGAAAAAAAGTTATTTAGACAATTCTTACCTACACAACCTTTAATGGCCAACCTGCTTAAAATTGTTTTGTTTGAGTTGTCGTTGTGTGTTTGCAGGTGCTTTCTGGTGCTTGCCTTTATTTGTTTTTAAGATGAACAGGGCCGCAGGAGGATCCCCATGTCTGCCCTTGTTGAGCTGTGTGTGGAACAGCGGATCGAGAACGGCATTGAGGTGAAATTAAATCACTCGTGCAATGATGTGAAATGTTTTTAAACTACATCTTCAGGTGTTCAAATACTGTGACATGAAACAAAAAACAGCATTCAGATAGGGTCTCGATAGGGGTGAGCGGGGCTTTTAACACAGAGTTTAAAACTTTACACTCATGCTAGCATGACGAAACTTCATGGATTTACTAGTAGTTGCCATATCAAAACTATTTAGAGGAAAAAAATGCGCCAATATTCTGAAATCTTTGGATGATGTTACTTAATATTTATTTAACCATAGGCAATATACAAGTTATTTTTTATCTCTGTTTTTTGTGTTTTTTTTAAATGAGACACATCTGATATTTAATCTTATATCTGTTATTTAACATTTGAGATAGTTCTTTGACTGAGTCAATGTTCAGAATTATTAATTATTATTATTATGTTTTGAACTATGCTGTAAAGCTGTATTTTCCGGTGTGTTCATTGTCAAACACTTGTTAAAAAGTATAAAAAATGGCATTATTTTATATGAAAAAGTGAATTTTTGTTGTATTTCATTGACAAAATATTATAGTTTGTTTATATATTTTTTTATTAGATCAGATAACATTATAAGCTGGCATATGGTCTTGTTACAATCCCACCTATGGGGCATGTTGTCACATTCACTTCCAGGGGGAAATCAAGAAAAAAATATATACTGTATCACTGAAAAAAAACACACATAGGCCTAATTGTACTAGGCATGTGTGAAATGAATGTGGTAAAAAAGTATTATATGATGTGAACCCCAAGGGAATTCACACTAACGGAGAAAGTCAAAAAGTGTTAGTTTGTGCCCCACTCTCCCCTATATTAGTAGGTAGTGGTAATATGGTAATATTATATTGCACCAAATTTTAGTTTGGAAGCCTCTATTACTCTCTCAAGCATTATTCGAATTCAACGTGGGATTTGCAATGGTTATGCAAGCATCAAAACACTTACACAAACAGGCACCCACACATGCACACACACACAAACATCCACGCACATGACCTGATGCCCACACACACACTTACATTCCACCCTTATGACCCCTCTTCCAAAACCAAGTGCGATAAGCATCTTTTCTCAACACCAAACTAACGGAAAGTTCTTCTGGAAACTAACTCCCACAACACAAACCAGTGCGCCGTGACTCTGCGTATTGTAGATCACATGAGAAATCTGCTTTTTACAGAAAGAAAGAGCTCGATCATATCAGACTGGAGTCATAATAAAGTCATGATCTGATTTGTATTATTATTATTTTTACAAACTGCAAGTATTGAATGATTTTTTAAACTTAAATTGGATTTTGAGGAAGGACAGAAGGACTGAAATCATTCCATGGATTTATTATTGAAATAAGCTCGTCTCAGATGATCAGTCAAAAGTGAGAGTCTACAGCCCTTCATTTTTTTCATCTTGATATTGAAGTTTCCGCAAAAGACACATATTTTTTGCTTTAGAAGTAAAATTCAGAAGTGCAGTATGTAATATTGACAGCTAGTGGTTGAAATGCGCACTGCAGTCCGAATTCAAAACGTAGTGAGTTGTTTCTCCCCCTCCTCCTCAGACTCACGCAGGGTTGCCAGTTTGAGGACATGCAACAGGAACCAGCGCGATTGATAACGGAAGCCGGCGAGGATTAATACGCCTCTGGACACAGAGCTTTTTTATATGGATGTCGAGGCTTTTTAGGTCGGGTATAATCTGCGATCTCTGACCTAGTTTGTTTGCTGGCTTCCATGGCTGCAATTCGCTGTGTTTTTCTTCCAAATGGCAACCCGGTGGTGTTGAAATACTATTGGGTAAATCGGCAGTGGGCGGAGTCACACAGATCAAAACAAAAACTGACCTTCCCACACGTGGTGGTGATGTGGGATTGGTACGGGTGGAAAACTGAAGGAGCACCCACTGTTGAAAGAGGAGCTTAGCTTGTAATGCTATAACAAGTCTGACCTGCTCTGTTCCATTAAAAGAGATGACGCCAAACACATGCTCATAATCGCCCTTCTTTACATTTTTCACATTGTCTGTAGGCTACATTTATGATAGTATCATCAGGAAACATGATTGAATAATCAAACTAAACTGATCTAAAAAATGTATGAACCTATAAAGATAGGCCTACTTTCCACTCATGATTTTATAGTCTCATGATTTGTTTGGTTCAAATTAATATATTAAAATCAAATAAATTAGTATGAATTTTAAATAAAACTATAATAATCATAAACCAATTTAATATTTTTGAATGATATCAAAATGGTCTTCTGTGATATATTGTTGTCTATGTTCTTGATGTTGGTGCTATTTTTATTTTTTTCATTCTTTATTTTACTTTGTTGATGTGTCTGTAAATAAAAAGTGTGTTCTTATAAGACTTGAGGGGGCCGTTTGCACAACACTGTTTTCAACTTAAAATGGCTTTTTGGTGGCCTAAAAACACAGTCTGGCTAGTTTGTTTGTCTAGATAAGACCCTTATTCCTCGGCTGGGATCGTGTCGAGACTTTAAAGCTGCTCTGAAACTCACATTTGGACCCTCAGAGCGTTGGACCCCATTGAAGTCCACTATATGGAGAAAAAATCCTGGAATGTTTTCCTCTAAAAACCTTAATTTCATTACGACTGAAGAAAGAAAGATGTTTTATTTGATAGTCGAGAGGTTTCTGGAAACTCCTGTTCTCTCTATTGAAAGTCAAATGAGCCGGGTTACTGATCATTTGCATTATCAACCATAATTTGCATACTTTAAGTTTAAGACCTCTACAATGGCACTGCCCCCTAAAATGTAGATAAGACCATGTTAGACTTGCACGGGCTGTTTTACAGAAACTTAAGCCTATAGTCCCAGGCAATGCATGTTTGAGCAGTTTCAACTGAAAGCAACTTCTATATCTTAAAATATATCATTGCCACTGTTTTATTTTGAGATACACATCATCAGTAATGTTTTTTTTTTTTTTCTAAGGCACGTTTATAAAAGCCAAATGTCCTTATTTAACTAAGGCCTAATCCTGACTTAATCTAAGCCCGTGTCTGTGAAACCAGGCCAATTTCCTAAGTGCGATTACAATTGCAAATGACAAAGCTTTGTATCATGTTCTGATGAACAATTGTCAGGCGGTGTTCATATACATTCCTGATCATTACCTCATCATTAACTTAAAGCTGTATGTCCTCAGTCCACAATGGGAACGTGATGATAACTGGTCCATCTTGTTATATAGTAAACAGAGTAGAAGAAAAAAATCACTTATCTATTCACACATTTCCTATTAGCAAACAGCTGGCTGTTATTATCCAGCTAATTTATGCCTTTTCTTCCAGCTAACCCAAGATGTGTACTCAGTCATGCTTGATCAACACATGCGCACAGGTAAACAATAGTCTTCATTCTCAGGTGAAACTGTGCCCATGTTAACACAACATGATGATGCATTTTCAGGTGGAGGGTCACGGGTGTGACGCACCATCATCACTAACCTGACCAGTGACTTCGAGGAAACGCTTTAAGTGAGATACACACCTATACTCGCAACACTGGATCTCTATCAGTTTGCCTCTCTGAGTGTGACTGAACACACGTCTGTCCTTCGTCTCTAGTCCCGCGCTCAGGTAAGAGACGCTTTTGAGATTACTTGGTGGTACAAATCACATGTTGAAAATTGGAGTAGTAATATACACTGTAAAATAATATTTTTTATCACAACTTTTTATCTTTTGTCAAATCAACTTCGATAACTAATGTGTGAAGAGAACATACTATTTTGAGTTTCTGTTTATTAAACCATTCTTCTTCCTTGTATTAAAATCAAATTTTTAATTACAACAAACTCAAAATTTGAAGGCAACAAGGTAACATGCTTTTTTAAGTTAAACCAACATTTTTTTTTAGGATAATCTTTTACTATAGTGGTGTAAAAATACAAAAAGAAAAAAAAAATCAACAAAGTAAAGTGCATTAGATGTTATATTACGTCAGGGTTTCCAAAACGGGTTTTTGTGAAGGAACGGAGTTTGTTGATGAAAAGATAATCATTGTTTAAACCATAAAAAATTTATGATTTTCAAATAATAGCAATCAAAATAAAACACAAAAAATATGAAATATTATATTTGTTATGTGTAATTTGACAATCTGCCTTGTGTAATTCCACTAAACTGGAAGACTGTTTAGCAAAGGCCAGTTTTACTGAGAGTTAGTCAATTATGAATAATTTACTGCCATTTTGTGAACGTTACGTAATTGTGTATTCACTAAAAATTTAACCTGATTATGAGTATTTTAAAAACGTAATATAATTACAAGTATATCATTTTTGGAATCTGATTAGGTAATCCATTACACAATGCGTGTCAATAATAGCACTTGTTTAAATATCTAGCTTAGTTTTTCAGGAATAAGTTGTCTTTAAAACAACACTGGAACACTACAGTTGTTTAGAAATGATAAATCACCATATGACAATGAGTTTTTCAATGAGCACTTTTGTGCTGATGCTAATGGTAAAATAGACGGTTCTTCATCAAAAATAAAAAGTTCTGGTCCATGAAGAAACTTCAACATCCTTTTCATTACATAACGTGTTGTTTAAAGTGGAAAATGGCTCTTTAGAATAAAAAAATAAAAAAGTTCTTCATACTGAGAGAAAACTTTGGGAAACCAAAAAAAGATTTCTTATGGCATCGTTTAAAAATAAAGGGTTCAAGTTTGTTTACACCAAAAAAAAAATGAATCTGCTATGACTAATTAATTAGATTTTAATTCAGAGCACATTCTTATATTTGGCATCGAGCCACCACAGCCATTACATATTTAAAACAGTAATATCCTATACTAAACCTAAACTAATCTTGACAAACTATATATCATTTGAAAGCTTACAATCTCTAGTTTACATATTTGGTGACTGATTTTCAAAATAAATTACAGAGGAGCCATAATTTATCAATTTTCAACAAGAATATTTTCATACTCCTAAGGCGTGTTCAGACCTTTATTTTTAAATAGTGATGAACGTGAAAAATCATGAGAGAATGGTAGAAACCCTCAGTTCGTTTTCATGCCAAGAGTTCGAAAGATAGCATCCATTCAATTGTTTTAGAAAAAAAGGTCTGAAAATGTTTTAAATATAAATAAATAAATAATAGATTCACCATTTGTGATGTGGCAGCGAGCTATAATGCACAAACGTGCTCTTTTGTGGTTCTTAGAGGTTGAATTCATTTTAAAATCTGCCAAACTTCCAACACTACTTCTGAATAGGATGTCTACTTCATAAATTGTATGAAAATTGTAAAAAATAATGGTTCAGATCACTCAAACAACATATGGAAATGGAGGAGCCCTTATATGGGCAGTAATGTCAACTAGTGGAAAAGTTTGGTACTGCGCCCAAACAAAATCTCACTGAAAGCTTATGTTTCGTAGCCTGGGAAAACCCAGACCACTTCCGGCAAATTTAGATTCGCTCTGCAAGTGGGTCTGGCAAAGAGCCCATTGAAACCAAGGGGGTAATCCATCCGCCGGAAACTGAAGCCTCCCCGGGAGCCGCCATTGTAGCAGAACATCACCTGCTGTTAGCACTCCATTGACTCCCATTCATTTTGGCGTCACTTTGGCAGCGAATAACTTTACATCTGAGGCGTCCAAAGACTCCATTTGTCCATTATTTATTTCTAAAGAAACACGACAATGTATAAAAGGCTCCATTACCTTGTACCTTACGTAATGGCCCCGTAGAAGCCGTTTTTGTTAAAATAGGCTAACGATTGCATCATAACTCACGCGACTCTCTGTTGCACTGTAGAGAAATTACCATATAGACCGGCGGAGAAGCTCGCAGCAATCGGGGGGACGTGGAGGCATAAAGTCCGATAAAGTCAAGGGAGAAGCCCAAAGAGAGTGATGAAGCTGCTCCCGCTGCTAGCTCATGGACAGCTAATACTCACGCTCTCCGTCTCTGCGAGATTCGGAAGGGAATGATTCAGATTTCTCTCGGCACAGCGACTAGAAGACTGACAGCTGTCAGACACGTTGCTCACGTCACCAAGCTCAGTTTGAGCCTGCGCGCCTGGCGATCAGGAAGTGAGTGCTTCAAATGGGCTTCACTTTTCTCCGTTGAAGTCTATGGGGTCGCTGTGTCCCATCTTATATACTGTCTATGATTGAAACCCCATTTCCAATCCGTCGAAATCGCGGCACCAATCAGAAACGTTAGGGCGGGCTTTACACGATGACGACAGAGCAGCGACGGTGACGCAGATTTTGTACATTACAAAGATGGATGCCGCCGTGGAACATCACTCATCGCGTCTGTTTCAAGCGATTTAAAATGGTCATTTTCGTTAAAACCCGAGCAAAAAAACAGCACTCGAAGCCTTCATATCTAAAAAAGATGTGTTTGCTGTCTTACCAACTGGATTCGGAAAAAGTCTGATATACCAGCTTGCCCCGTTGGTGAAGAGAGAATTGCTGAGAGTCTGAGATGTTTCTCCATCGCTCTGCATACGTCATGTCCTTCATCGCTCTGATTGGTTCATCGCTCTGATTGGTTTTAGATCTATCCAATTGCGCCCAGAGCCATTTGAGCGACGTCCGTTGGTGACGCCCCTGTGGAAATGAATTGTCTATGGAGCTTTGCCAGACCCTAACTCAGTTACAACTGAGAGTGGGTCTGGGTTTTCCCAGGCTATGTTTCGAGATATCAACCTAAAATATGAAACACAACTTGTTCAGATTTTTGGCTTTAATTTTATTTTATTTTTTTGCATTTTTAGAGTCCTGCAAGTTTTGAAAATATATATTTTATATAAAATATGAATAATACAATTTTTAACATTGTACATTTTCATAAACTCAAACTTTTTTTCTTTTTAACTTTCTTAATTTATTTCACTTCGACACAAATCTGCCAAATGTCTTCTTTAAAACAAGTTAAGGGGTTACATCAAGACGCAGTTACTTGAGAAGCAAATGACAACAAGTAACAAGTCTTATTTAATAACAAGGCTTATTTTGTGAAAAACGTATCACATTTAAGTGACTTTACTCTACTTAAAGTGTAAAGTGAAAAAAAGAGTAGTATAAAGTATTTCTTACTCTACTGGCAGATATTTTTGTTTGTTTAAAGCAAAACGTCTCTTAATGTTGATATGTTTGGAAGAAAACAAGACTTCTATCTGTACGTATCTTGATGAAAGAGTGTGTCGATATGGAAAATCAGAAAAACTAGGACATTTTTTTTGCAGTGTATGCACTCATATGTCTGTGTGTTCTTGTGTCTTGAAGGATTTGGTAATAAGCAGGATGACTTCTCAACAGCCGAGAGCCTTTGCCCACGGCACACACTTCCAACCAGTGGAGCTCTGGAATCTGTGACTGCTGTCAGGATGTCCCGGAGTGTGAGTCTCTCCCTCGGTTTTGTTGATTTTGGTGTGTCTAGAATGTCACTTTTGTAACTATACAACAGTATTGCTAAATTTAGCTGACACATCATCACTGTACATCACTGAAATATGTGTGTAAAAGGTTCTCTGGAGGTGTGCCAGAATAAGGGATCGTGTGTAATTAGTTTTTACTGTAATTACTAATTGACTACATTCTTTATAAACGGAAAAGTCTTCTTCCTTATATGATGCATATCTGAGTGAAACTGCTTCTCGAACCAGAAAAACTGCAGGGCAGGACTTGATTGGACCGTTGATTAACGTTTGCTGTGTGACAGGTTGTCCCGCACTCACGCACGGATGAATCATTTTTTAAATAAATATTGCAATTATTCCATAAACATTTTAAAAAGTCAATTTTGATTTCATGGTGAGTGCTGCAATATACAATATGGTTTTAGCATCGATATTGCGATGTACCATATTTTCCGGACTATAAGTCGCATCAGTCAAAAAAATGCGTCACGAAGAGGGAAAAAAATATATAACAGTCGCACTGGACTATAAGTGCAATAAGTGTATACTGGTGCTCTTCGGTAATTTTTACCGAAAAAATGCACGTTTTGTTTTTTTCTCTCGCATTTTTTAGGTACAAAACTTAGTAACACAAAAAAATTTGCACACTTGTGCTCCTCACAGTCAAAAATGAGCGCATTGGAAATGAATGGGAGACACTAGTGAAAACTTTCGGTATTGCGGCCAAACTAAATCTCACTGAAAGCTCAAATATGAAACACAACTGGTTTAGATTTAAGGCTTTGATTTTCTTGCATTTCGCGTAAAACGTGATTTTGAAAATATATATTTCATGTAAAAATTGAAAATAGTAATTATTTGTGCATTTTTCATAATAATACACGTAAAATTCTGTTTTTTTGTGTTTTTTACACTTCAGAAATAATTTGCCATGTGTCGTCTTTGAAAAGAGATCAAACAAGTCTGTGCTCTAAAGCATTCAAGATTTACCACAGTTTAAGGTGGAAAATACAGACGAAACTCGAAAAATTAGAGTTCATTTATTTCAGTAATTCAACTTAAAAGGTGAAACTAATATATTATATAGACTCATTACATGCAAAGTGAGATATTGCCAGCCTTTATTGTTATCATTTTGATTATGATTATGGCTTACAGCTTATGAAAACCCCAAATTCAAAATGATAACAAATAAAGGCTTGAAATATCTAACTTCGCATGTAATGAGTCTATAAAATATATTAGTTTCACCTTTTAAGTTGAATTACTGAAATAAATGAACTTTTGCACCATATTCTAATTTTTCGAGTTTCACCTGTATATGTTCAGGTCTATGCTCAAAAAGTGAATGGATTATAAATACAGCGTAAATATAATTTAGTATAAAAAAATCCCCTAAAAATACAAAATATTAAATAAAAAACATTATCAAACTAAAATACAGTACATTCATTTCATTGACAAAAAAAAAAACTGTGAAGAGCAGCAGAGGGTTGAACACATGTGAGATGTCAATGTCATCTTGACTCCTCATCACTAACGGTCGTGATATTTTTGTAGGTTGCTTTTCCTTCTGGTGCTTCCCCTGCTTCGCCTGTTCGACGGCTCGCAAGCACGGCGAGTGTCTGTGTCTGCCTCTGCTGGACGCATGTGGATCATGCGTTCCTCCGATAACTCTGGCCATGCGGGTGGCCGTGCGCACTCGCTATGGGATCCAGGTTTGTTCTAAAGCCAGTTCTAGCTGTCTCATATCTAATACTGTCTACATCTGGAGATTTATCGTGTCTCTCTCTCTCTCTCTCTCTCTCTCTAGGGTTCGATCTGCAACGACTGTCTTTACTCCACCTTCTGCGGTGTCTGCTCCTGGTGTCAGATATCCCGAGAAATGAATGTCCGTGAGCAAAACGTCACATTCATCAACGGTCGAGCGAAATGAAGGCCCTAACTTGCAACCTACACAACTACACATTTTTCTAAGTATTCTTACAAATGAAACGACTCCCGTTCTTCTCTGTGACATTAGATCTGCACCGTTGTATTTGCTCCATTTACAGGCAAATCCAGTTTTCTCAGGCACAATTTTGAGATTTTGTTTCCATAACAAGTCTTCTTTCAGACTAGTGGAAATAAAACATGCAAAATAGATATTTAAGTGTTTATTTTATTTCCTTTTATCGATTTACATCTGTAAATTTCAATTTCAATACATATCTTTAAAGGCTGTTTTATCCAAAAAAAAAAAAAAAAATTCTTCTTAGACCAAACTTTACAGTTTTGCTCCGTTTTATATTCTGAAGATTTTTACTGAAAGGTTTATTCATGTAATATTCAGTTATAGAACATTTTATTCCTAAAATGGATGGTGTTTATTGGATTTTGTTGAATGGATTTTGTTTATTATTTTTCAGCTTTGACATTTTCTGATTTATGATGAAAAGAGAAATCCAAAATCTCCTCTGTAAAAACCTTTAACTCTGATGTGTTAAGAAAATAAAACAAGAATTTTTAACTTGGCTTTATCCAATGTTCAGATTTCTGTTTTGGAATTGTATGCAAATGCATATTTATTTTATAATACCTCATTTGCATATTTAAAGAAATTATAATACAAAAGTATTGTTTTATTGTACTGTGGTTAATCATCTGGTGGAAGCATGGTGATAATTATCTATTAGTTTATTGTGTTAATCTATTGCCTGAATAAAAACAGTCTGATGGTCATCTGGTATGTCTATATTTTAGTATCTGTTAAAAAATCTTTATTTAAAGGGATAGTTCACCCAAAAATTAATATTCTGTCATTAATTTCTCACCCTCACGTCGTTCCACACCCATAAGACTTTCATTCATCTTCAGAACACAAATGAAGATATGTTGTCCCTCCATTTAAAGTGTGTTCATCTAAAATTCGGTTCAAAATGTTCATAAAGAGATTGTAAAATGATTTGATCAGTTTAATCAAAGTCTTCTAAAGAGACCGCTTTATAGTGTACTATATAATATAGACATTATTTTATTTAGGCATATAGATTTTGATCATCGCACATACACAGTAGGCTACTTAAATATGGTAAAATGGTGCCTTCACGTCTTGTAATTACTGGTACATGTTAATTAGCATGTTTGAGCTTCAAGAACCAATGAGGTTCATTCTCATGTTACGCATCACGTTTGAGCTTCAGCAAGAACCAATGAGGTTCATTCTCATGTTACGCATCACGTTTGAGCTTCAGCAAGAACCAATGAGGTTCATTCTCGTGTTACGCATCACGTTTGAGCTTCGGAAAGAACCAATGAGGTTAATTCTCGTGTTACGCATCACGTTTGAGCTTCAGCAAGAACCAATGAGGTTCATTCTCGTGTTACGCATCACGTTTGAGCTTCAGCAAGAACCAATGAGGTTCAATTCTCGTGTTACGCATCACGTTTGAGCTTCAGCAAGAACCAATGAGGTTCATTCTCGTGTTACGCATCACGTTTGAGCTTCAGCAAGAACCAATGAGGTTCATTCTCGTGTTACGCATCACGTTTGAGCTTCAGCAAGAACCAATGAGGTTCATTCTCGTGTTACGCATCACGTTTGAGCTTCGGAAAGAACCAATGAGGTTCATTCTCGTGTTACGCATCACGTTTGAGCTTCAGCAAGAACCAATGAGGTTCATTCTCGTGTTACGCATCACGTTTGAGCTTCAGCAAGAACCAATGAGGTTCATTCTCGTGTTACGCATCACGTTTGAGCTTCAGCAAGAACCAATGAGGTTCATTCTCGTGTTACGCATCACGTTTGAGCTTCAGCAAGAACCAATGAGGTTCATTCTCATGTTACGCATCATGTTTGAGCTTCAGCAAGAGCCAATGAGGTTCATTCTCGTGTTACGCAGCACGTTTGAGCTTCAGCAAGAACCAATGAGGTTCATTCTCGTGTTACGCATCACGTTTGAGCTTCAGCAAGAACCAATGAGGTTCATTCTCATGTTACGCATCATGTTTGAGCTTCAGCAAGAACCAATGAGGTTCATTCTCGTGTTACGCATCACGTTTGAGCTTCAGCAAGAACCAATGAGGTTCATTCTCATGTTACGCATCATGTTTGAGCTTCAGCAAGAACCAACGAGGTTCATTCTCATGTTACGCATCATGTTTGAGCTTCAGCAAGAACCAATGAGGTTCATTCTCGTGTTACGCATCATGTTTGAGCTTCAGCAAGAACCAATGAGGTTCATTCTCGTGTTACGCATCATGTTTGAGCTTCAGCAAGAACCAATGAGGTTCATTCTCATGTTACGCATCATGTTTGAGCTTCAGCAAGAACCAATGAGGTTCATTCTCATGTTACGCATCACATTTGAGCTTCAGCAAGAACCAATGAGGTTCATTCTCGTGTTACGCATCACGTTTGAGCTTCAAGAACCAATGAGGTTCATTCTCGTGTTACGCATCACGTTTGAGCTTCAGCAAGAACCAATGAGGTTCATTCTCGTGTTACGCATCACGTTTGAGCTTCAGCAAGAACCAATGAGGTTCATTCTCGTGTTACGCATCACGTTTGAGCTTCAAGTACCAATGGGGTTTGTACTTGCGTGTCAAGCGTTGAGCTCACATTTACCTTATTTGAATAATCTACATGTTCGCTGCTCATCAGTTTCAGTATGTGAATAAAATTAAATCTGTTCAACAAATAACATGATTGTGTCTCTTCAGAAGACTTTGATTAAACCGCTCGATTCATTTATTTAACGATCAGACTTCAATGGAGGGACAGAAATCTATCAGAATTCATTCCAAATACCTTCATTTGTGTTTCAAAGATGAACGAAAGTATGACATAATTTTCATGTTTTGGTGAACTGACCACTTTGTACAGCTGCTTTGTGAAAATTAGGCTACTTTAAAATAGAGCCCGACCGATATATCGGCAGGCCGATATTATCGGCCGATATTAGGCATTTTCCAAACTATCGGTATCGGCATTTATAATGGCCGATAAATGAATATTTCAAAAAAAAAAAAAAAAATCGGACGAAACAGCCTTCAGGGATATTACAGGCACACACGCGCGCGGGTCTCTTGCTCTCTCTCCCTCTCTGCTCTGCCGTGCACGCGCTACACGGTTTGGAAGCACAGTCTCGCGGGCGCGCTCACTCTAGATTCCGGAGATTTTAACTAATTCGCGGGCATCAGTGAGCCGCTATCAATATGCGGGAGAGTCCCGGAACTTCCGGGAGGCTATTTTTTTTGGTGCTCCCTCAGCTCTTGATGCCTTAACGCACAGCGCTTGATGCGCGTGATGGGAGCTGCGGCACTGGTTAAGTGAGTTCATGGTGAGTTGGTCACGAAACATATACATTAATTGCTTGAATAACAATTAAAATAACATCCCCATCAGTTGTCTTAACTCAAATAAGCATGACAAAATTTGTGACTATCATGTCCAGTTTTGCTGCTGTTAAATAAGCCGAGAGTGAAGCGGAATTAGCTAGTAACGTTACGTTGTTACAGTGTAGTTGACTGACTGTCCTTTAAACTTTTGACAATGTGACTGAAATATTTCTTTAATAGCGTGACAGTTATAGCAATGAGACGTATCATCTCTCCTTGGTCTGTTATATTGAAAATGTATGTTTTACAATTTGCAGTATGACGTTAACCATTGCTAAATTATGGCTCATCATAGACTAGCTAATGCCACTATCAGTGGAAGACCGCTAACGTTAACGAGCTTGGAAACCACAACGAACTTATTCTGCCTAAATAAAGTAATGATTAATGTATTTATAACTAGCATATCTCTAGTTAGAGGCCCTGCATTGTAAAATGTAAGTTAGACATGCGAGGAGTGAACATTTAGACATAGAGAAAAAGTATCAAACGTAGCTTGTGCATAAAAGTTAGCTTTTCTTTTACACGTGTGTGAAATCCAATGACGCCAAGTGTGCGTTGCCTACTGTCATTCAGCCGCAGCATTAACGAGTACACATAATGGATTTAGATCGCTAAATAGTAGGTTTTAGAAGGCAGGCAACAACTGATGATTGAAAATGGTTTGATGTAGCTTGATGGAAAGAATTTAAAAAGTGCAGGTAAAGGGATAAGCAAGCTGACATTGTAGTATACCGGAATATAAGACAAGGTTTTTTGTCCTAAAAATAGGTTGAACAATGTTTGTTTTTTAGGTTGATTAAAAACCTTTATCTTGTTTAATGATAATATAAAAGTCATGATGATGATAGTAATAATGTCATTTTTATTTATTTTTTTGTAATTATTACTCTCAATAGTAATAATAATAATAATGCTGGTAGTAATAGTTGTGGCTGTAGCAGCAATCATTTTATTTGTATGTTTATTACTACAAATAACTAATGTTAGGGAAATCTGTTAATGTTTTGTTGCGCGTTTCTGAATTATTATTATTTTTTTAAATATCGGCCGATATATCGGAATATCGGATTTTAAAACCAACAAATATTTGTATCGGTATCGGCCTTCAAAATCCTTTATCGGTCGGGCTCTACTTTAAAATGCGTCATACGATCCAAGTCTCCTGCCCTAAAATGAGAGATTCACTTTACCGGATTGGTTTTAGAATCGCATCACTCCAAACAGCACTGAAGAACAAATATGCACATCACATGATTTGTGATCACATCCTGATAAAGCCTATGGAGATCGGCTGTGGAATAGGAGCAGGTGTGGACAGTGGGATATACACACCACAACTGTTACAACAACAGGAGCGACTTCATTTACATCAAGTGTGTTAGGTGTTCAGTCTCACTCCAAGGTCCTAAATGCACTTTATCACCGCTATTCTGCAATAAACTTCACCATTTTCATCTTAAAGATCTATGTCCATCCTGTGTGTGTGTTTTCCCCCTTACATATTCTTTTGGCAATGATTAAAATCATTATTTTGATATAATACGCCATGCTGCTGGTTTCTCACAAAGATGAAATAGCAGTTAATAGCTAATAAAGTTTCCGAAATGAACCCTTTTCACTGTGAAAATTTGTGATTTTGTGAAATTAGAAAATATGATTAAAAGCCAAAAGCAGTAGCAAAGGTTAGAAGAAGAAAAAACTGTTGTTTAATTATTTAGTTCCACAAGTAGATGGCAGCAAACCACAAGTTTACAAGTAATCCATAAATAGAAGATAAACAAAAGCACCTGGCGACAAGCCTAAGTAGGCTAATAATTGCTATTTGTTTGGATACTTTGAATAAAAGTTGTGTGTCCTGCCACTTGGCAGTGCGCTGAATGTATGACAAGTTTATATTAATGCATAAGCATACAAACGTAGGCCTACATTTATTTTTGAGGTAGCCGTAGCCCACATGGAGAAGACATAGAAGTTTAGCCTATATCAAGATCTATGAGATTGAGATATGAAGATCTTGCAGTGTGGTGAATCCGACTGCTGAGTTTTTAACATTGTCCTAAAGATTAAGGTAATAAACAGAACTAAACAGACATGTAGATGAGCTGCATACATGCACTGATAGAGATGAGGAGAGGCAGTCTTAAAGCGAGAGATGGTCAAACATGATATAGCAAGATGGCCAGTGAAGAACTTCAGTTATGCTTTTTTCCGGTGGGTCCAATTAGCATTAAGCTACTATTTGTCATCTGGTTTAGTTTGACAAAATTGGAATTAAGCCATTTGTTATGTGGCAATTAAATAAGCGAACACACACACACACACACACAGTGCATTACATCTTGCAGTTAGCCACTAGAGGGAGCCCAATAATCAAACTTACACTAAAAAATATATAATTTTTATTTAACATGTAAAATCCTACAGTAAAAACCTGTTAATAGTAATGGTTAATAGTTTGTCCCCTAGAGCAATTTGAAGAGCAAATCAACAGTGAAAGACATTCCCGGACTTCATGTTTGATGACTTTTAATTAAATTAATCATCTTCTTAGTTTTTGGTCTACAGTTTATGTTTGAAATCAGTTTATAGTTGTTAAATCAGTCTTTTATTGCATTATTTTTGTGTTGTGTGTGTGTTACCATGATGGTGTTTTTTTATTTGTGTGCATGACATGTGCACCTTATACCTCAGCATTCTACAACTGGCATTTATGTGTAAAACTATTTTTTTTTATTACACAATTATATGCATTGGTGCACAAGGTTAAATCAGAGTAGTGTAATATATGTTTTACACCATTGATAGCCAACTTAACTTTATCCGGTTATAGTAGCTAGTGTGATTGTTTAAATGCATATTTTATGAGCCCTTTATTTACTGTGTTTTATGTTTTAAGTATTGAGTATTTATGTATTGAGTTAGCCTACTCCTAATTGTGTTGTGAAACTTACTAAATGCCTGCTGAGTGGAATATCAAAAATAATCATAGTGTAATTTCTCACATATTTCACATATTCAAAGTGATAACAAGTGTTTATTGTGTCGTCTCCCACACACGCCCTCTTGGGTTTTCATGGGTAATAACTATGAATGAGTTGCTTTCTAAGAATTGTATTTAGCGACTATATCTTGAAGATTTAATGTGTTGGAAGCCAGTTTGTAAAGTGGGAAGCCATATAATAATGCTTTATGCAAGTACAGCTTCAGCTCTGAAATGTGAATTCACTAATGCAATGAAAATAGAAGGCAGCGTTATTATTTTCATGGAGAAAGTCCTGTTTGTCGTCTCACTTGGTCCGACCCGATCATGTCTCTGCGTGCATTGTGGGTCAAAACTGCTTAAGCTACAGTTAGATTGTGTTTATAAATGTGTAATAATATAAGGTTCACATAACTGGGTAAGTGTAATGGTGCGTTCAAGTCTTCCTGTGAAGCTCGTAGACGCAAGATGTGGGAAGTCGTGTGTTTACTTTCGTCTGAGTAAGATGGCGGAGTACTACTTTCTCTTAATTAGGCTACTTACACAAAAATACAACAGGGTTCTTAAAGTCTAGTTCTAGAATATTAAGAACAAAGATTTACATAAGGTGTGCTTTGGTTTTTAATTTTTTTAGTTCATTTATGAAACCACTGCCAACTTTATCGTTAGGCTACATTACATTGTTATTTTATAATGCTATCATATTCTGTGCAGGCAATTAGCTTACTGCGCTGTAAATAGAAAAGCCTGATTCCGCCACGTTTCTCAGTGACACGCCCACAACTCGTAGAGATCGGGGCTCAGAGAAAATCCCGAGCTTCCCACTGGTATAGCCTATTGTGGTGGCGTTCAAGTGCGTTCAACTCGTAAATACGACCTATACGAGATGACTTGAACGCACCAGAGTGGATCTGGGAAAGAAGAATGTTCTTGTCTCGGAGATGCAGAATTTTTTTTTTCAATTATTGAATCAATCCCGACTTGACTTGTCAAATTTTAGGCCTAACTTTGTGTTAGCAAGTCTGTATCCTTCACCAGTGGTTCTCAAGTCCTGTCCCGGGGATCTCTTACCTGAGCTCTGTCAGCGAGCTGAGGATCTGCATCAGGTGTGGTGGGGAATGAGGAAGACACATTACATGTGAAGAGCAGTTGAGGACCACTGGCCTTTACTCTTCAAAAGTTTGGGGTTGGTAAGATTTTTTTGGTAACTAAGTTCCCATTATTTAACATAATGCTTTTACTAACAGTAGGCCTATCTATCAATAAACAGTAGCCTATTAATATATCTGTTAACATTAGTTAATATAAAATACAATTGTTAATTGATAGTTCATGCTCGTTCAGGTCCATTAATAATAATATTGGTTTTGATTGGTAAATGTTGAAATGAACATTAAGATTTGTATTTGCTTTAGAAGTATTTTTCATTGTTATCTAATGCATTAAACTAAATCGTTAGTAAATGGGTGTTTTTTTTTATAATAATTATTATTATGTTAATATTTTTGAAAATCTCTGCTCACCAAGGCTGCATTTAGAATAGCCTACTGTAAAAACAGTAATATTATTACAATTTAAAATAACTGTTTTCTATGTGAATATATTGTTAAAAATATATATATATATTTTTTTTCCCCCCAGAATTATTACTCCAGTCTTCAGTGTCACATGATCCTTCAGAAATCATTCTAATATGATTATTTGCTGCTTTCTTGTTATGATTACTTTGCCCATTTCGTGATGCTTAATATTTTTGTGGAAACCTTGATGCATTTTTTTAGGGTTCTTTGATAGATAACTGCAAAATAACATTTATTTGAAATAGAAATCATTATAAATGTCTTTACTGACCCTTTTGATCAATTTAATCCCTTCTCAATAAAAATATTAATTTCTTTTTCTTTCTTTATATTACTGATCCCAAACTTTTGTGCATTTAACTGGTTATTTTAATAGCATGTATTAGGAGGATACATGAATGAAAACCCAACGTGTGTGTATTAAAACAAAAGAACATACAAAAAGAGTGCAGTTTTTAATCACAATTATTTTTATTTCAACATGTACAGTGACATAATACATTACAAATATTTATAAAATTAAACTAAAAGCAACATTTTAAAAAAAATTAACAAGCACCTTATGATTCCACCTTGATACAAACATTTACCATTAAGTCAAAGCATCAATACAGTTGCTAAAGTCAAGTCACCTTTATTTATATAGCGCTTCACAATACAGATCGGTTCAAAGCAGCTTTACAGTGATAACAGGAAAATAATGCATCTGTTCTTCTGAAGTCAGTTCAGTGTTGATTCAGTTCTGTTGTAAAGATCATCAATATCATCCAGACCAGTTCAGTTCTCATCCAATCGTGCCACTACAGTCAGATCAATAATATCGTAATATTAAGTGAAAGAATCATGTAGAGAAAAGTTCTCCGGCTTCATTCCTCACCACAGCTGAAATCCACACCTCGGGGTCAGAACAACTGACTTCGTTTTAGAGTTGAAGTCACAAATCAGTGACTGATGATGATGAAGTGTTTTATTTCCGGAAGCTTAAGAGCGTGACGGGGCGGTTATAGGACTTCAGCTCACGTCTTATCTGACAATAAGAGCACGGCCCGCAGCAGAACGACAACACACAGTCGTTGCAAATAGAGTCCTGAGAGAGAGAGAGAGAGAGAGAGAGACACACACATGAGTTCACATCTGACATCAAAAAATATTCTACACTGTTAAAAGGGATCAGTTGACTTAACTTAAAAAAAGTGAGGAAACCCGTTGCCTTAAGATTATTAAGTAGGCTAAATAAAGTTCATGTGTCATAATCATTTAACAAGACATGTATTCATACTTCAATGAGCTCGTTGTTTCTGCATTAAATTAATACATTATTTAAAAAAATATTTTTTTCGCTAACTATGATTTTGTTTATGCACATTTCTGTAAATACATAAGTTTCCCTCTGATGCAGATCACTATTGTAACGTGGACTCGTGCATTTTCTGTAAAGCTGCTTTGAAATGATGTGTATTGTGAAAAGCGCTCTACAAATAAATGTGAATTGAATGTGTAATTGGAAAACATAAGTTGACAATTCCACATAACGAATTTTTTTCAATTACGCATAACATTAACCTAATCATTTTAAAGCAAGGGGTTTCCTCACTTTTTTAAGTTAATTCAACTGTCTAAAATGAATGCAACTACACTGTAAAAAATATTTTCATGATTTATTATCACAACTTTTTATCTTTTGTCAAATCAACTTGGATAACTAATGTGTGAAGATAACATACTAATTTGAGTTTCTGTTTATTAAACCATTCTTCTTCATTGTATTAACTAAAAAAAATTAATTACAACGAACTAAAAATTTTAAGGCAACAAGGTAACTTACTTTTTTAAGTTAAACCAACATATTTTCTTATAGTGTAGTTCAGACCGGATTAAGATGTGCATCTTTTGCAGTGAATTCCAGTAAAGTCATTACCTCAATGCCATACGTGCGTCGGACAGACACTCTCATCGCCATAGTGATGGGCGGGATGAGTCCGAAACTGTCCAGCAGAGGCAAGCAGAGACACTCTCCGTGATCTCGGGCTGTGATGCAGGCGAAACACGGGCAGCACCAGAACGCAAAGCAGCCTGGCCAACCAGATGAGCGAGGTCAGTCACCAGCTCACCACACAAAGAAAAAAAACAATCAAATGTCCGACTATCCGTAGGGATTTCAATGAAAATGCACTCACAGTCTGGGAGCGTGTCGCATTCGCAGAGGCTGGTGGACCACTGGTCAGAACCCGGAGCCAAAACCAGGGGCTTCGGCTGCTGGATCACCAATCTTAGTGGCCATGATGACCTGAGCTCTGAAACACAGCACTGCTTATGAAGATTGAGGGAATGAGTGTCGACGAGGATCTGAGTTTTCAGACTTTATAGAACCAGCACATGCGTAGAGACCCGAGATTAGCATCACTTCACATCACGTCTCCACTGAGCAGGTTAGTCCGGTATATACATGCTTTTCTTTTTATCGATAGATTTCAGGTGATACCAGTTCTGCTGCCGTGAGACATAACGACTCGTCGGCTTAAAGGATTAGTTCACTTTTAAAAAAAACTTTTGCTGAGAATTTACTCATCCCGATGTCATCCAAGATGTCCATGTCTTTCTTTCTTCAGTCGAAAAGAAATTAAGGTTTTTGATGAAAACATTTCTCCATATAATGTACTTCACTGGCGACCAAACGGTTCAAGGTCAGATGACAGTGTCAGTGCCGCTTCAACAGGCTTTAAACGACACCAGACGATGAATAAGGTTCTTATCTAGCGAAACGATCGGTCATTTCAAAAATAAATAAAAAAGTTAAAGTTTTATAAGTTTTCTTCCTCTACATCTAAATAACATCATTGGGAGTTTTTCCTTGCTAACCATCTTTGCAAGACACTTCCTTACATTTCATCTTCTTCTTTTTTCCAATACAAATGATTTGGTGAAAATACAGCTTTTAATGTTGTTTTTATGGTGTTTTTAATATGCTTTAAGACAAACCGTGTGTACATTCTTAAGTCGACAGCATTGCTGAATATTTTCTGCTTAAAACTGCAGTGAACCAAAAACACGGTTTGAAATCGCTGGTTATTCTGACGTCACAAACTACCTTGTAACCAATCAGATCAACGTGTGATCGTCAACGAGTGGATCTCTGAGCTGAGTGAGTGAGTAGAGGCGGGGCTCATTTGCATATCGAACTGCGTATACTAAATGAGGAAAGTGTGTGGAGTTACATTCAAGCCATATTATGGCATGAAGACTTTTTTTTTCAAGGAAAATGTTTTAATGTGTAGTTATGGTGATCAAAGATGAGTTTCAAGGGATACAATTATTGACTATAATAGGGGGACTGTAAATAAATTATTTCCTCATTATGGTTTCAAAGAAAGAAAGAAACGCACCCTTTGTTAGTGTTGGCCATGTGCTCCAGTTTCCCGTTTCCACGCCCCCTTGTTTGCTTGATCGAGTTCACCTGATCCCCGTGTGCTCGGATCCCTCTATATTGTGCTCCTTTCCCTTGTCTTTGCTGGTTTCTTGCATTCCTTGCTTGTGTCTACGGGTCTTGTTAGCGCTCACTACGTTGAGGGTACGTTTACATGACAATGAAGTGCTAAAAATGAAAATGTTTTTCCTTTCCCTTTATGATGACAACGTCATTGAAATGATCCCGTTCACACTGATCTGCGAAAACTACTAAAAGCGTTCATGTGCAAAAGCGTTTGTGTATCCAGGCCCCCAAAATGCAGTCCATATTGGATTGGGAGCTTTCATCAAGGAGCTCTGGATTTGATTTTGTCTGAACTGAAAGCACTGCACCCGGAGAGCCTGCTCTTAGTGATTTGCAACAGATGCTTTTCATCCAAATGCACGTGTGATGGCCAAGGCCACACTGAAGGAACATTTCATTTGAATGCTTCTAGTTGATTTGTATTTAATTTCTTTTTGCATGCGACATTATTTCATTTGATCTAAGGGATTAATGGTTATTTGTCTGTTTATTTATGAATTTCTATGTAATTATTTAGTTCCTTTATTTAATTTACCCAAATATTGGAACTGGAGCCAACAAAGCCAATAACCATTTATTTCTAGAGTGCACGTGAGTAAACGATACCACAACCAAGATATGGGTTTGACGTTTTATTTAAGTTTGTTTGAATGTGTATATCTTACCCGTGGTTCCTCCGGGATCCATGAATGCAACAACAAAGGCTTGGAATTAAAAGAATGCAGACTTTCCTGGTGTCCTCTATATATTTGTTTGGGAATTATGGAAAATGTAGTTTTTGGGACAATATGGGTTGGGGTCGTGTGTTAATTCGAATGTTTACAGGATTTGTGTGTGTGTGTTTAAATGTATTTTCTTTATTGTTTGATGTAATGGAATGATCATTTTTGTGAGACCCCTGTAATTATAAAAATGGTTTGGTCTTGTTAAAGGGCTTCATTTTCTGTGGTTGAGTTAAACATCTGAGACCCAGAACTCAGTAATGTGCTGATGTCCCATTTATTAGGCAGTGGTTTTTCTTTCTTCTTTTCTTTCTTCTGCACAATGTGTGGTCAGTACTTAAGTGTTGCAGTCAATAAAATTACACTTTGTTGACTCCATGAATGTCTCCTGAAAATTGTATTGAAGAACCTTTACAGTACACTACTATAAACTGTAAGCTTAAAGTACTCACCGAAAGACTGGGAAATCACAGAGACATGATGTGCTCTGCAGTCGATGTCTGGCCTATCTTTACGTAAACAGTAGGCTACTGTAAGAATGAAGAGGAGTTCATAAAACGATGATTAATCAAGAATTGATTGGAGTATTCTGAGTTTAACTACAATTAAAATAGAGACTGTGACATTTATCTCACCTCAATGCACTTGTTTAGGTAGTACTTTCAAAGAAAAAAATATAATACAATAAGGATAACCACATTGTATTTCTTGTCCATTTCCCCCAAATCTATTGATCTTGCATACTTGTCATTTTTCTCATTATTACCATGTTCTGGTCTGATGAAAGCACAACTAGAAAGTTGTTTTTTGATAAGCATCCTTTATGTGCGTATGAGTGAGAGTCTACGTGTAGACATTCCCGACACCCTCCATCAGCCCTCCATAAATGACAGCATCGCCCTCTCAAGGTGTCAGTCTTCTGCTGAACTTTCCTGCAGGTAAGACGAAATCTGCGGCTGGAGCAACTGTTGAGCCAAGTGTTATTGTTTTTAGAATTTGGAATTTAGAATTTCCTTTATGGAAGCAACAAAGTAACACATTTTAGTGTCTGACTTTTGAAGTCTATTTATTAATTGCTAAAATTCTGCTTTAGATTCTTTATTACATTCTTTCCCCCCTGGGATTTCAGAGTTGTTGGATCTGAGACTCATTCATCATGGCAAGCAAGATGGTGATTCAACAACCCAGGCCACTAGTGGTGTCTGCAGGATCAGACCAGTGGACCACCAGCATCTGTGAATGCGACAACGTCAATGAATGTGAGTTTGTGTGTATGTCTGGGTTTAAAACAAATAGTGCTTTTAATAAAAAAGTGCAATCTCTGAGTGCTCTAGAAACTCTCCAATGTGTTAAGGAAAAATTAGGCGACCTTGAGTGCCCAGAAAGGCGCCAAATAAATAAAATGTATTATTATTATTATTATTAAGCAGGTGCACAATCGGTTGTTTAGGCAGAATAATGACTTGAACTGGTCGGTCTTCTGCAGGTTGCTTCTCTGTGTGGTGTTTCCCTTGCTTCGCCTGCATCACAGCCAGAGATCATGGAGAATGTCTCTGTCTCCCTCTACTGGACAGCTGCGGGTGTATTCCTCCTGTGACTCTCTCCATGAGGGTGTCCACACGAACACGATACGGCATCACGGTAAAGACGAGAGAAACTTTATGATAACCAAAGCATAGATTAGAAAGAAACTGCATTATTTTGTGTTAAGACAAGCTGGATCATATAGACCTTAATCAGGGTAGCGCCATGTTTAATTTCTGACAGGAATGAAAAGGCTGTGAGGGAACGAACTACTGTAACTTAGTGTTGTTGTTTAACATACGTACAGCTGACGAAACTTTCAGTAGACAAAAACAGTTTTAAAAGGTGTGAGTTGTTAGTGCGTGCCATAAAGAGATTTTTTCATCTGCGTTCAATATGAACGGCATAAATCAATATGGCATAATAGCCTCACAGCAGCGCCATCTTTGATTTTTACAGGAATGAAATTGAGTCTGTGTGCCATATCGGCATTCACTAAAGTACAGGGGTTTCAGGAAATAAGTGACTGCCGAGGGATATCATCTCTTCAGTGGGTTGTACTGTGGATTTATTACCAGTTGTAGAACCACAGTTTTACTACTAATACCATGGTTAAACTATGGTAAGTGTAGCAAAACCATGGTTCATTTTTGGTTACCATGGGTTTAACTACAATTAGTTTTTTTTAGTAAAACCATGGGTAATTTTTGTAAGGGAATATATTTGCAAGAAATTTCAGTAGACACCCCAGACAATATGAGCTGTGGAAAATAGCTAAGTGATCTAGGAGCTTTATACAGCTTTCCACAGTGGATGGATGCCATTGAAAACATGGTAAGTCCCTCACAGCCTCGCTTTCGTGCCTGTTGTGGCGATGCTCTGAATAAGGTCTATTGAGCCTTTTATTTTTAATGGGAATGAAAGCGAGGCTGTAAGGGATAGACATGCATCCCTTCAGTGGGTTGTACTAGTAGTGTTATTTATTGTGAATTTGGATTGTTCTGCTTATGAAACAAACACTACAAAAAACATAGGCTAATTCCAAGAAATTTCAGTAGACAAACTCTAGACAACATGAACTCTGGTTGAAAATATAAGTGATCTAGGAGCTTTAAATAGCCATTTACAGCAGATGCCATTGAAAACACAGAAAGTCTTTCCCTCACAGCCTCGCTTTTGTCTATAAAGGTCTATTGAACACCATCAGCATCACATTAGCTATATTGGCGGTTCATTATGTTTAACCCCTGTTTTCTTCACACAGGACTCCATCTGTAATGACTGTGTGTACTCGTTCTTCTGCGGACCGTGCTCTTGGTGCCAGATCAGACGGGAGATGAAGGCAAGACTATCACCTATCACTCTGTTCCACAACAGGCCAACCTAAAGAACACCATCATCTTCCTCACCTCTATTATCATTTTCACAATACATTCTCTAAAGCGCTCTCTCTCCTTATCGGATCACAGACATGTCAGTCACAAAAACACAAAGACTTGCTGTTCGGCGGGTGTAATCAGAGTTTTTGATCTTCCTCCCACACACACTGACCTGAGATCAGCCCTTTGGCATTGCATTGTAGGGGAGTGTGTTTAAGATGTTGTTGGTGTACGGCTTTAATCCAGGAAGTGGAGAACTCTGAACAATAGATTCCCTTAAGGAAAATGCCGATTTGGGATCTTTAGTGTTACAGCATGTTTAGTTTCACAACACATTAATTATTTTTATAATATAGATTGTTGTAACTATTAAAGACAGAGCATATTATTTTCTTTTATCTCACACTCAATATCTTTATGAAAATATCTGTTCAATGAGATTTTCACTGTAGTTGGGAAAGTTGTTATATTGAGCCATTGATATGTGACACTGGAGGTTTGATATTAGGAAAATATGTTTTAGTGCGTGTTTGTGCAGATCTGTAAATGATGAAATTAATAGAAATATTAAAAATGTCAATAAAGCTGAATATAAGGGTTTGTGTTTCATGCTCTATCAACAAAAAAATATATTTTTTTTAGAAATTATCCTTAGAAACAAAGGGTCATTCAATTAACTGGTGCTAGACTGAAATGTCCATTAATATCCAGAGGGCCCTTAAAATATTATCATGATTTAGTTTTTTCATATGAATGTTTTATAGGTATTTCATTAATTAACACAATTAAAGTTCAGGTAGGTTAAAGCTTTGAAAGCGCCTCCTTCAAAACACTTGAACACACACAGCCAGAGCAGAGTCTGCAAAGCGTCACGAGAGACGCCGTTAAATTACTGTCTCAAAGCACATAACATCACAATAATAATGACCGTAAACAACTTAGAGGGCTCTGACTTGTATCACATGACTGTCGCAGATTCAATTTCATAGTGTTGGCATTGAAGTGAAGATAATGAGTAGATGCTCAGTCTAGGTGCTAATTCTGGGTTTATCACCAGGTTCACTCAGATGTGTCGGCCAGAACACCACTTAAGGCCAAATATTCCAGAGTATGAAATGAAGAGCTGAGAGAAAGTTCTTATCAATCTGTTTATTCTTTCCTCTTTCTTCTGTGAGTGAGTTTGAGTGTAATTTTGAGTGTGGTTTCTATAAAGAGAGAAACAAAATACAGATGAATAAAGGAAACATGCATACACTCATTCCTCCTTAAGCACTAATATACATTACAAACATAAAATAAATAATAGTCAGAATATGACTATATATCTCTTAAACTCTAAGAATGTAAGCAGAGAGAAAGGATTCAAACACTTATATGGGATTCTCAGATTTCCTACCATGCATTAAGTTACCAATAACGTAGATATAACTTTCTGTCGTCTATGATATACTTCAAAGCCTCAATAGCGGTCCAGATAATAATATTTAACACCACTTCATATTTTGCTCAACCACAAAGTACTGAACATTTATAACAACAAATAGTAAAGTATAAACATGTTTAAACACGATGCTGTGACATATTTTGACCCGACGTACTGAATCAGGTGGACCGAAGCTAGAAAGTAACGTACGAACGTGGATATAATTAACACAACGGTCGTGTAGCGACCCTTAAACTCCTAACTCTCATCCATATCAAATAGCAGAAATAACAGCAGACAAAGAAATACAATATCACGAGTAATGCAGCAGATATACTTACTTCCTCATTTACACACACTCTGAAGAAAAGTGTCGCTCACAATTATCATCCGACGACAATCTCTATCGTACTGCATACTAACTGTGTGACAACCAACCGACGATCTCTCTTACTGCATACTAACTGTGTGACAACAAACCGACGATCTCTATCTTACTGCATACTAACTGTGTGACAACAAACCGACGATCTCTATCTTACTGCATACTAACTGTGTGACAACAAACCGACGATCTCTATCTTACTGCATACTAACTGTGTGACAACAAACCGACGATCTCTATCTTACTGCATACTAACTGTGTGACAACAAACCGACGATCTCTATCTTACTGCATACTAACTGTGTGACAACAAACCGACGATCTCTATCTTACTGCATACTAACTGTGTGACAACAAACCGACGATCTCTATCGTACTGCATACTAACTGTGTGACAACCAACCGACGATCTCTATCTTACTGCATACTAACTGTGTGACAACAAACCGACGATCTCTATCTTACTGCATACTAACTGTGTGACAACAAACCGACGATCTCTATCGTACTGCATACTAACTGTGTGACAACCAACCGACGATCTCTATCTTACTGCATACTAACTGTGTGACAACAAACCGACTATCTCTATCGTACTGCATACTAACTGTGTGACAACAAACCGACTATCTCTATCGTACTGCATACTAACTGTGTGACAACAAACCGACGATCTCTATCGTACTGTATACTTACTGTGCGACAACAAACCGACGATCTCTATCGTACTGCATACTAACTGTGACAACCAACCGACTATCTCTATCGTACTGCATACTAACTGTGTGACAACCAACCGACGATCTCTCTTACTGCATACTAACTGTGTGATAACAAACCGACGATCTCTATCTTACTGCATACTAACTGTGTGATAACAAACCGACTATCTCTATCGTACTGCATACTAACTGTGCGACAACCAACCGACGATCTCTATCGTACTGCATACTAACTGTGTGACAACAAACCGACGATCTCTATCTTACTGCATACTAACTGTGTGACAACAAACCGACGATCTCTATCTTACTGCATACTAACTGTGTGACAACAAACCAACTATCTCTATCGTACTGCATACTAACTGTGTGACAACAAACTGACGATCTCTATCTTGCTGCATACTAACTGTGTGACAACAAACCGACTATCTCTATCATACTGCATACTAACTGTGTGACAACAAACCGACTATCTCTATCGTACTGCATACTAACTGTGACAACAAACCGACTATCTCTATCATACTGCATACTAACCGTGTGACAACCAACCGACGATCTCTATCTTACTGCATACTAACTGTGTGATAACAAACCGACGATCTCTATCGTACTGCATACTAACTGTGCGACAACAAACCGACGATCTCTATCATACTGCATACTAACTGTGTGACAACCAACCGACGATCTCTATCTTACTGCATACTAACTGTGTGACAACAAACCGACGATCTCTATCTTACTGCATACTAACTGTGTGACAACAAACCGACTATCTCTATCGTACTGCATACTAACTGTGTGACAACAAACCGACTATCTCTATCGTACTGCATACTAACTGTGACAACCAACCGTCTATCTCTATCGTACTGCATACTAACTGTGTGACAACCAACCGACGATCTCTATCTTACTGCATACTAACTGTGTGATAACAAACCGACGATCTCTATCTTACTGCATACTAACTGTGTGATAACAAACCGACTATCTCTATCGTACTGCATACTAACTGTGCGACAACAAACCGACGATCTCTATCATACTGCATACTAACTGTGTGACAACCAACCGACGATCTCTATCTTACTGCATACTAACTGTGTGACAACAAACCGACGATCTCTGTCTTACTGCATACTAACTATGTGACAACAAACCGACGATCTCTATCTTACTGCATACTAACTGTGTGACAACAAACCAACTATCTCTATCGTACTGCATACTAACTGTGTGACAACAAACTGACGATCTCTATCTTGCTGCATACTAACTGTGTGACAACAAACCGACTATCTCTATCATACTGCATACTAACTGTGTGACAACAAACCGACTATCTCTATCGTACTGCATACTAACTGTGTGACAACAAACCGACTATCTCTATCGTACTGCATACTAACTGTGTGACAACAAACCGACTATCTCTATCGTACTGCATACTAACTGTGACAACAAACCGACTATCTCTATCTTACTGCATACTAACTGTGTGACAACCAACCGACGATCTCTATCTTACTGCATACTAACTGTGTGACAACAAACCAACGATCTCTATCTTACTGCATACTAACTGTGTGACAACAAACCGACGATCTCTATCGTACTGCATACTAACTGTGACAACAAACCGACTATCTATCATACTGCATACTAACTGTATGACAACAAACCGACGATCTCTATCGTACTGCATACTAACTGTGTGACAACAAACCGACTATCTCTATCGTACTGCATACTAACTGTGTGACAGCAAACCGACTATCTCTATCGTACTGCATACTAACTGTGCGACGTCAGATATAATATACAAACCAGCGCGCGCTTTTGCTACCCTATCACAAGCACTGACTAAATGGGAGTGAACATGAAACATAAAGCACAATATGGTCTAAATACTAAATAATTAGTACTAAATAAAAGCAAAACTAACATAACTTTGGGGCCTTTTCTACAGGCATTGAAACGCATAAATCCCAGTCCAAGGACATAAACAGCTCCGGGTAGAAAGCTCATTGTATTGGTTCAGGAGGAACTGTAAAAGGTTTCTGCTGTTTGTTTGCGGCACTCAGTGACTGACGTCTGTCTACAACTCTGCTTAGCATAAAACACACTGATGACGTGTGATGTCTGCGTGAACAGGTGCGCGGAGGTATGCAAATGTATCGGTTGACAGACAGGTAGAACTTCCTATCATTGCATTCGGACCAAATGCAATGATTGGACGAAAATTTTTTGGACCTGAGACTTCCACAGAAGATATATGTACATTTTTTAAATATTTGGACCACTTCTTTTATTGATTGCTATCAGGATGTGAAGAGTGTTTTAACTGGTATAACAAATATTGTTTATAGTCATCTTTATATTGCAGTGTCCATAGTTTTTTGAAAATGAAATCGAATGAGGCCTGTGGCTGTCAAGCTCCAGAACTACAAATAAGCTTTAAATTACAATATTACCTTTTCCTGGAGCATAAATAACTTTCAGGTCTGCAAAAATATATGGGGAACATGACATTTTCTTCATTCTTGTATTCAAATAAGCCATGATTTCTTTCTGCTGAATTGTTCAGCCATAACACAGAAGACATTTCTGTCTGTGAGAAGAGCTAGGCGAATAATCAATAATGAATCAGTTCTTAGCTTATTTTATTCTGTTCTTATCTCCTCTGTTCACTCTGGTTATCGTTCAGCAACAACAGGATATTTGCTCAGCCATGTGATAACAGATTGAATCAGTGGAGCGCTGGAATCTGTGGATGCTTTGATGACTGCCATGTCTGTGAGTTTGCAGAGCTCATCATCATATCGAGTGATTCATTCAGTAATTGATCTATTTTTGTGTTTACTGCTCTCCAGGCTGCTTCTCCACATGGTGCCACATCTGCTTTACTTGCTCCACAGCATCAGCTTTTGGGGAGTTTTTCTGTCGGCCGCTGTTTGACCTTTGTGCCCTCACTCCTCCCATATCTATGGCACTGCGGTCATCTGTGAGAAGTCGATTCAACATACAGGTAGTCTATGTGTTGCATCATAAACTGACAAAAAGGTCCATGGGTCTACATTGGTTTTTCGGACATATGCCCTACAAATACCATTGCTATTATGTGACCCTGGATCGCAAAACCAGTCTCGAGTCGCACGGGTATATTTGTGGCGATAGCCAACAATACATTGTATGGGCCAAAATGATCGTTTTTCTTTTATGCCAAAAATCATTTGGATATTAAAGGTATAGCGGAGGATTTTCTTTTTCCGGGTGGGTAGCCTATACTATTGGTCCACCTAAGTGTCAATCATTCTGGTGATATGTTTACGTAAGGCCGTCGTACGTGCTCGTCCCTATGTAGTTTTCGCTTTCTGCGCATGCGCACTTTCAGGTGTATTATGTGTGATGAGTTACGGTTTCAGCCATTCCTTTGAAAATGGCTGAGGGTCGAAAGAGAAAAAATGTATACGAAGTGTATGATAAGAAGAGAAAGGCCGCAGAATATAGAAACAAGACCAGAGAGGAAAGATCCTCCGCTATACCTTTAAGTAAGGATCATGTTCCATGAAGATATTTTAAAAAATTTCCTTTCGTAAATATATAAAACATTTATTTTTGTGAGTGAATGCTGCACAATCGTGAACATAAATGCACAACTTTAAAGGAGATTTTCTCAATGTTTTGATTTTTTTGAACCCTCAGATTCCAGATTTTCTAATAGTTGCATCTCGTCCAAATATTTTCCTATCCTAACAAACCACACATCAATGGAAAGCTTATTTATTCAGCTTTCAGATTATGTATAAATCTCAAAATTGAACAAAATTAAACAAAATTGACCCATGTGACTGGTTTTGTGGTCCAGGGTCACATATGGTGTATGAATATGGTAACCCAGTATAAGTTGATAACATGCAGTCATATGGAAAGATTCAAATCTTTCACTGAATGAACTCACAGAATCCAAAATGTTTCTTAAAATCAAAATGAACTGCAAGTATTATGTTTAGAAATGTAGCAAGTTTTGTGCACTTCAAAAAAATCTCAAATTAGCTTACTAAGCATTTTGATTTTAAGAAACATTTGGATTCTGTGAGTTCATTCAGTGAAAGATTCGTCAAGGTAACTGTAGCTCGTACGTTCATGAATATTTGCGAGTGATTCTAATCTCACGAGAATCTGTTGTTGAGAATCGCGCTGTTTGTGTTTGGATGTCGTTCTCGAGGACAACTCAATACAAATACGCGTTTTCTAATTTCTAATCATTATTATTTTGTTGAATGTGGTCTATTTCATCATATTCAGTTCAGACGTAAACTCGTGTTTGCAACTCGGGGTACAAAAACTCTTTATGATATAAAAAGTGTGAAAAAAAAGTGAAATGCAAACTCAGAATATTATACAAACCTGCACTAATTAAATGTTAAATTACACAAATATACTTTATGTATTTAATCTCACTTTATTAACCTATGTCTTTGCTACTGACCTTCAATGATCCAATTCACCCGTACTAATAAGCAAAAATGACTTTAGATTAACATTATTTTTGTGTGTTTTATTTGTGGCCTCTACTGTACAGCCATGAATTAGCATTTTCTTCAGCCTAAGGCTTATTCATTTCACCTTTGGTGTGAAAGGGCCTTTACATTTGCCAAAAATATAACTTGTTATTAAAAGACAAAAAAATTAATAATGCAAAAATTAACTTTCCATAAAAAGTAATGCAATTAGTTACTTTTAATTAACACCGCCGGCGGCGAGAGCGTCAAATTGGCCGGAAGCCATTCATTTTCAATGAGAGCCGGCGGCGAGCTCCGGCGAGGGCGGCGCGGCGCGTCTTGGACGGCGAGAGCGGCGAGAAGAGTTGAAATCAAGTCAACTTTATGGTAATAAGGTATGACACGGTTCGGCGGCAACCAGCGGCAACCAATCGTAATGTAGAAGGTCCTCCGTCTGAGAGGATACCAGAGAACACAATCCTGTAAACTTTGGTTCCGACCACATTAGTTCCTAAGCAAAATGGAGGAAAAGTTAATTATTTCTGTTGCGGGTTTCCCGTTATTGTACGACGTGTCCCTGTTTACATACAGGGACATTAATAAAAAGAACGACGAATGGAAAAAGGTGTCTGAAATTGTTGGTGTTTTGTTACTTTCACATTTAAAAGATTTTAATAGGTTAACTTATACCCTACGTGTTGCCAGTATGCACAAAATAGGATACTGATTTATGTTCAGTTCTTATTTGCTTTGCGGCTCCTTTAAATAAAGTTTAAAAAAAATCACGCATTCTAAAATCTACGTCAGAGCGTCAGAGAATCCCCGAATCTCACGGCGTCGATGGCAGGGCGGCAAGAGCGACTTTTATCGATTCTCTCGATATTTGCCGATATCTCAAAAAAATCTGCTATTTTATTACGATTCGATTCGTTTCAGGGCTATATCGATCGATTGATTGATATTTAGATATTATGTGCCAAGTGTACACAACCAGTTACGTTTATTAACTCACAAATGCATCCAAAAATATATAACATGAAAGTTTAATTAAACTCTTTGAAAATTCTCTCCTAATTGGGACATTTACAAGTTGTTTGTTATAAGTTACAAGTAAAAAAAAAAAACATGATATATGAACAAGAACGGAAGTTGGAAGTTATCTGTGAGTTCATTTGCAAAAACAGATAACTCCGTTCTTGTTCATATATCACTGGTCAAGACAATGGATTACTTTAATTTTTCAAACCTTATAAACTTGAATTCAAAATCTAATACTTTTCACTGAGTTGAAGCGAATAAATAAGTTCAAATAGCATAACGGGGCAATCATGTTTTTACCTTTTTGATCAACTAAATATGGTTTCATTACAGGGTTTGGCATCAACTGTTTGTATGTGACCTTTTTTTCACACTGTTTCCCATACACCATCAATTGCTTAAATACATAGTCATATCTATGCACAATCACACACACATACTCACTATATTCATTTTTAAGCAATGTTTTATATGTGGTCACAGGACAAGGCAGCACTTATTGAAGCTGGCAAGATATGAGGAATCATTAAGGTACCATAGTCTCAGTCAGCTTCACATATAACACTGGCATTCCCAGAGGCAGAATGTTTTGTACCAGGTAATTTGAACTATAGAAAGTAACAGAGGAAAAAGGAAGCTGTGGCTTTGTGATAAAGTCCATGAAGTGAGTCATAGTCAGCAATTACACCTGCCTTTGTTGCTCTTGGCAGCTCGCCTCCTCTTTTATAGTCTTTTTCAAGATAAGTCATCTACAAGTTGTTTTGCGTTGATGATTTTGTAGCTTGTTGGACTGCTTAAGACTTCTTCATGTTTCGAAAATAGTAGTTGATGTCTCACTCAGATCTAAAAACCATGATGAAATGTTATGGTTAGCCATTTATTAACTATTACAACCTGTTTTGTTCTTTTAAACATTAAATAAAATCTCAGATCCCTTCACCACTTTGAGTGTCACATTAACACTGTCTATCAGTGCAAAGTTCAAATGTTCAGTTTTCTGCTTAACACTGCAAGCCTCGGCTGTTGGCAGAAACAAGTAAGAGTTTCACAACATTTTCCAAACCATTCTGTTTTAAAGCTTATGCTCACGTTTTGCACATGTTTCGTTAGTTCATTGCGCTTTTTGCCGTGTCAGTATGTGAATCTGCCAAATAAATGCATATAATAGGCAACACACAAGTAACACTTCTAAACCCCAAGCCTATTGTCATTTATGTGTTCATTATGGGAGAAGCCTTCCTATAATGCACAGCACATTCTGGGGAAAACCTATTGTCATTCTTTTTTACCTTGATGTATTATGTGTATTTGTTTCTATTTAATGACATTTATAGTCAAATGACACTGTAGGTAAAAAAAAAAAAAAGATGTTACAATATAAAATGTATAGTAACTGCCGAAAATAATTAGATACTTTTGTTTTCCCTTCAAAATATCTACAAAATCCATCGAGGAAGCTGTGCGAGACAAGACTTGTTTCACAGAGTTAATCTGGTATGTTTAATCTCTTCCATTTTTTCTGGTTTCTGCAAAGTTTCTGGATTGATATTTAAATGCATGCATTTTTTTAAGTACTTAATTCAAAAGGTTTTGGTACCGAGAAGAACTGCAAAATTGGACTGGTATTGGTACCAACTACTAACACTTTGATTCCGTGGCAACCCTACTTTTAAAGCAAGATAAAACTATTAGACAATGGGGTGAAGAAATGTGCACAAATTTGTTTATCATGTAAATTTATCTTGTTTTTAGGGTGTTTAGGTATTTTTGTTGGAAAACGACAAACACACTATTGTAGAAAAGTTGTGTTTGTCATTTGATGTTTTTGCTGTATGCATTTTTTAGCAATTCAGGTTGGCCTTATATATAGTTCAGTGCACTTCCTGGAATTTTTCCAAAACAACAGCAGGAATGTGGTGGCTTATGTCTGGATGAGGCAAGACTTCTGTTGACTGTCTCAGCAAGTTATTTTCTCTTTGCAAGTTTCTTTACACTGTATAAAATGATTTTTACAATTAGTTATCACAACTTAAATTGAGAATTTTTGTTGTTGTGATGACTCAAAAATCCAAGTTGATTAAGCTTAAAATTTTAAGGTATCATGAACACTTACTTTTTTTAAGTTGAAACTACATATTATTAGTTATTCTAATGTGCAAACGGATCTTGATTAGTTAAACCTTCTCAGACAGCAACATAGTGTGCCGGATGTGGGCCGGATCTGGGCCGATATTATGTTGCTGGCTGGGTTTTTAGCAGTAGCTGATCCAGATCTCCAAACCAGTCCTGCAAGACTGATTATGATTGTATTGCTCTCAAATATTCCAGAAAAATTGCATTTTGCTATTTTGCATTACAATTGATTATTTTGAAATAGTTTTATTAAAATTATAATGCAGTTGGTTGCAATTATAATCACGTTATAATTGTAATGGTGTAAAACAAATTGACCATTCTAGATAAAAAGTGTTTAATGTAAAACACATTATGATTCGTGCTGGGCAGCGAATAATCACATCCAAAATAAAAGTTTGTGTTTACATAATATATGTGTGTGTACTGTGTATAATTATTTTCTATATATAAATACACACACATGCATGTATATATATGAGAAATATAAGAAATATTTGCATATATTTATATATTTTTTTATTATATATAAATATAAATATCTTAAATATATACATGCATGTGTGTGTCTTTATAAATACAAAATAATTATACACAGTACACACACATATATTATGTAAACACAAACTTTTAATCGATTAATCGTTGCCCAGCACTGATTACAATGCAATTCAATGTAAAAAAAAAAAAAAAAAACCACTTCTTAAATGTATTACATGAATATAAACTCAGCTGCTTTTGCGTTGCACAGAACAGATTAGTGACCTTTAGTACTTAAATGTTTAAATGCATTTCACTCCAAGAGTAACTGATCCAAGCTGTTTTTTGGCAAACAAAGCTATGTGTGAGCTGAGTGCTAATAGCCCTTATTTTGCAGCGCCCCAGTTTCCCCTTGTTATCCAACCCTAAAGTTTAACATTGATTCACATGAATGCTAACAGAATCAGCGAGGACATTTTGCTCTCTCTGACTGGAAGCTAATCCAAAACTGTGACCAGGGGCCACTTTAGGTCTCATGTTACAGAGCATGAGAAAAAGGTTTAGCAAAGAAGCCTTTTGCCTGTTTTGGCCTGTCTTATACAGTGTGGTTGGAAGTGATCATATCTTGAATGTGTGTGGATACATTTTGGAAATCCAAAGCTTATTTTGGCAGTCTTTGCACAAGACAACCAGAGCGTCGACAGGATTGGCTGAGTCATACAAAAGGTAAAGTAAACCTCCCCGAATGTCTTTGTTCAGCACGTATACTGGTAATGCCTCAAACTAAGATCAATACTAATGTGCTAAAAAGCCGATATTTTCATAATGTGTTAGGTGATCTGTGGGCACATGGCTCGATATATCTTGTTAAAAGGCCTCTTGATGGTATGTTTTTTATTTAGCTATGGATTAATGGAGTGTTTGAGGTTTGATGTTGTGCTGAATGCGCATATTTGAGCTACACCGTGCAGATAGGTTTGAAAAAGAAAGCCAGTGGGAGGAGCTGGAGGGGATGTGATGTGGGATTTAGGAAAGGAAGAGAAAGAGAGAAGTTCCTAACAGTTAGGACTCGGCCATCAAGGATGAGACAAGTATCTTGTACTGAACAGCTGCAGAGTTTTTGCGTTTGCTTTTGCTTGTTACCTCAAGATCTGGAGAGTATTACGATTTAATTTGTTCAAACTAACAAATGGATTATTATCTGAAAACACGAACAGGTAATTCCAGTATAGTGATGTAGATGCGGGACTGATCAAACATAAACGCAGAAATGCTCTCTTTCTGGCTGTTTTCTTTTAGTGCGCTCTCATATATCATACTTGTTGGTAAATATGATGAAATTATGAAAAGTTGTATGGTCAGGGCCAAACTTGTTGCACTTTAAAGTGGTTCCAGACATGGAGTATTTCTTATGTGAAGTAAATGTTGGTCTGGATTGTATAAAAGGGCTCAAATTGTGCCCCAAAATGTATATCGCCGTAACTTATTTGATGTTAAAGCTTATATGATAATGTATTATTCACTGGCCAGCAGTTTGGCAACAGTTCTTCTAACCCTATAGACACGAAGGAAGGAAGGAAGCATGTAGGAAGATCATGGCCACAATCCAGGATGACAAATTCATTGAAAGTCTTTGGGATGCGCGGTCTCCTCCAAGTTTTTTTCCATGCCAATTCATGTGTGAAAATGATTCTTCATGCTCCTCCCAACAATTATTTCACAGTTTGAGTCTGATGAATCCTGGCATTGTCATCCTGGAGTATGGCCATGGTGTGTCTTCCTACATGCTTGTTTAAGAAATGAAAAGCTACACACTCCGTCAATTAGGCTTAGAAGAACTGTTGCCAAACATTTAACACGCTAGAAACATAATAATCACTGCAATAATGATCCAGTCAAAGACTCATTTGCCTATTTAAATCCAAACAGAGACTTTATTTATTTTTCCTTTTTTTGTAATATTATATAAGCTATGCATAAATTTTGGGGCACAATTTGAGCATTTTTATACAATCCAGACCAACCTCTGCCTTCCACATGTTTTTTCTGTTTATATTTCCATTTTTCAATCATTGTATATGCGAAATGTCTAACTATTTATTTTAGGAGGAAATACTCTGGCTGTAAAATTGTAAACATCCTGCATCTCTCTCTCTCTCTCTCTCTCTCTCTCCCCCCCTCTCTCTCTCTCTCTCTCTCTCTCTCTCTCTCTCTGTGTGTATTTACAGCTTTCTAAAAGATGGATTTGAGGTCGACACAACTCTCTGCACTGACTTGCCTGCTCTTTGTGTCGTGCTGCTGTCATGGTGGAAATATCCTGGTGTTGCCCGAGGATGGCAGTCACTGGGTGAACATGCAAGTCATTATGAGAAATCTCCACACCCGCGGCCATAGCCTCACAGTGGTGCGTTCGTCTAAAAGTTGGTACATCCAAGAGAATTCCTCGCTCTACAACACCGTCACCGTCAACCCAACGGAGACAGAAGACGTCGGCCCTGACTACTTCAAGATGTTGATAGAGAGGTCGCTGGAACTACAAAGGATGTCGCCCTTCGTTCGTTTCTTTGAACAGCAGAAAGATATCACCAACATGCTAAAGGTGTTTCACAGCGGAGCGCTTCAAATGATTTCCACCATTTTGGACGATGCAGCCCTTGTCGAACACTTGCGAGACGCCAAGTTTGACCTGCTTCTAACAGACCCGGCGTTCCCAATCGGAGTCCTTTTAGCCAATTTCCTCCACCTTCCCTTGGTTTACAATGTACGTTGGCTAAATGCTGGGGATGCTCACATGCAAATCGCTCCATCACCTCCATCCTACATCCCAATGTATAATTCATTGCTCCACGATCAAATGAGCTTCATGGAACGGACGGAAAATTTCCTACGGCATCTGTTCAGCCTACTTCAGGAGCGATGCATAATCGTGCCAATTTACAGCGAACTGCTTGAGCGCCACTTCCCGCCTGGCACTGATCTTCTCTCGGTGCAACAATCTGCTGACATTTGGTTGATGAGAGTGGACTTTGTCTTTGAGTTTCCACGACCCACCATGCCCAACGTGGTCTACATCGGTGGCTTTCAATGTCGGCCGGCTCAAGCCCTTCCTGAGGATCTGGAAGAGTTTATGCAGAGCTCTGGAGAGCATGGAGTAGTTATCATGTCTTTGGGAGCTGTGGTCGGTGCTCTCCCTAAAACGATCACAGAAGCCATTGCTACAGCGTTTGCTGAGATCCCTCAGAAAGTCGTGTGGAGGTACCATGGGGAACGACCCTCGACCTTGGGAAAAAACACTTTACTCCTAGAGTGGTTTCCTCAGAATGATCTCCTGGGCCATCCGAAGACTCGCGTGTTTGTATCTCATGGCGGCACCAATGGCATCTATGAAGCTATTTACCATGGAGTCCCGGTCTTAGCGTTACCGATCCTCTTTGACCAGTTTGACAACGTCCTGCGGCTGCAGGTTCGAGGTGCGGCTCGAGTGCTTCAAGCCGCAACGCTCACGTCGCAAGAATTCCTCGAAGGCCTCAAAGACGTCCTGGAGAACCCGTTGTACCGAAGCAACATCCGCAAACTGTCAGAGTTGCATCGCGATCAGCCCTTGTCTCCTCTTGACAGTGCCACTTTTTGGATTGAGTATGTCATGAGACACAAAGGAGCCGCTCATCTTCGCTCTGAGGCTAATAATTTGCCTTGGTACTCGTACCACAACCTAGATGTGTTGGCATTTCTACTGGCGTTCACTGTGATTGCTCTTTTGACCTCAGTATATGTCTGCAAGCTTTTGTGTTGCAGGAAGTCAATCAAAAAGAGGAAGGTGGACTGAACTGAGCTTTTTCTATATGCAAAACTGGGTGAAACTAAATCAATTGTCATGCAGTTTGCAAAAATCTTTTCCTGTCCAACTTTGGTCCATTTAGGGTTTTCTCATGCAATCCGATTTCCCAAGTTATGAAATGACGAAACATCTGCTGATAAATGCATTCTGGCCAAGGTCATTGCTTTGATTCCCAGGGAATGCATGCACTGATAGTCTCATGCATGGTGAATATACGTTTGTTTCATTACTGTGGGAAACCAATGTGCATGTGTTCACAAAAACAACTGTAGGCCACATGTAAGTTGTACATGCAATGCCTGGATATTGTTTAGCAATATTTTAGTGTGCATGTTTTTACAGTATTAGATGAGGTGTCAACAAGTATAGTTCTGACAAAAAAAAAACTCATGTAAATGAAATAATAAAGCATATATATACCTTGTACTTTAAACTACATTCTCAGAAAAAAAAGTGCACAAATTGTACCTTTAGGGCGTGTCACTGGGGCAGTACCCTTAAAAGGACATCTTTGTTCCTTTTTCCTCCCTTATATGGTGCATATTAGTAGCAAAATGCACCTTAAGGAACTACTATAAACCTTTTATGGGTAAAAAAAAAAAAAAAAAAGGTACAAAGATGGCCCAAGTACTGCCCCAGTGACAAGCTGTTGTACCCCTAAAGGTAAAATTGTTGCAATTTCTTTCTAAGAGTGTGTGCTATTCTAACTGTGGTGTCTTCACCAAATTCTCAACACATAATCTAGTGCCTATTAAGAAGCCAACAAGATGTATTCCCAGTTTAGCCTTGATATTGTTCCCTCTCCTACTGTGAATGTGTTTTTAATCATCATTAAAAGTTCAATAGGCAACGTCTTTGCTTGTTTCAGTTCTAATACACTTCCTGGTATTTCTTAACTCAGATCATGAATCCTTTCCTGCTCTCATTAATTTACCACATGTTCACATCTGCAGAATAAAAGCGAATAAGCAGCATTCATAGCACACTACACAAACATTGTAAATTAATACAATTTAAGCATAATTTTATATACACTCGCCAGCCACTTTCTTGTACATGGTTAGTAGCCTACATTAGTTTCTAGTTCTTAGTTTCACAGTTAGTTTTTAATGTTGTTTACACCAAATTCTGACCCTACAATCTGAATGTCGCAGCAGAAATCGAGAATCATCAGACCAGGCAACGTTTTTCCTATCTCCTATTGTCCAGTTTTGGTGTCCCCTGTGACGTGTTGTGTGTTCAGAGATGCTCTTCTGTGTTCAGAGATGCTCTTCTGTGTTCAGAGATGCTCTTCAGTGTTCAGAGATGATCTTCTGTGTTCAGAGATGCTCTTCTGTGTTCAGAGATGCTCATCTGTGTTCAGAGATGCTCATCTGTGTTCAGAGATGCTCATGTGTGTTCAGAGATGCTCGTCTGTGTTCAGAGATGCTCTTCTGTGTTCAGAGATGCTCTTCTGTGTTCAGAGATGATCTTCTGTGTTCAGAGATGCTCATCTGTGTTCAGAGATGCTCATCTGTGTTCAGAGATGCTCATCTGTGTTCAGAGATGCTCATGTGTGTTCAGAGATGATCTTCTGTGTTCAGAGATGCTCTTCTGTGTTCAGAGATGCTCTTCTGTGTTCAGAGATGCTCTTCTGTGTTCAGAGATGCTCTTCTGTGTTCAGAGATGCTCATCTGTGTTCAGAGATGCTCATGTGTGTTCAGAGATGATCTTCTGTGTTCAGAGATGCTCTTCTGTGTTCAGAGATGCTCTTCTGTGTTCAGAGATGCTCTTCTGTGTTCAGAGATGCTCGTCTGTGTTCAGAGATGATCTTCTGTGTTCAGAGATGCTCTTCTGTGTTCAGAGATGCTCATCTGTGTTCAGAGATGCTCATGTGTGTTCAGAGATGATCTTCTGTGTTCAGAGATGCTCTTCTGTGTTCAGAGATGCTCTTCTGTGTTCAGAGATGCTCTTCTGTGTTCAGAGATGATCTTCTGTGTTCAGAGATGCTCATCTGTGTTCAGAGATGCTCATGTGTGTTCAGAGATGCTCGTCTGTGTTTAGAGATGCTCTTCTGTGTTCAGAGATGATCTTCTGTGTTCAGAGATGCTCTTCTGTGTTCAGAGATGCTCTTCTGTGTTCAGAGATGATCTTCTGTGTTCAGAGATGCTCTTCTGTGTTCAGAGATGCTCTTCTGTGTTCAGAGATGCTCTTCTGTGTTCAGAGATGCTCTTCTGTGTTCAGAGATGCTCTTCTGTGTTCAGAGATGATCTTCTGTGTTCAGAGATGCTCTTCTGTGTTCAGATATGCTCTTCTGTGTTCAGAGATGCTCTTCTGTGTTCAGAGATGCTCTTCTGTGTTCAGAGATGCTCTTCTGTGTTCAGAGATGCTCTTCTGTGTTCAGAGATGCTCTTCTGTGTTCAGAGATGATCTTCTGTGTTCAGAGATGCTCTTCTGTGTTCAGAGATGCTCTTCTGTGTTCAGAGATGATCTTCTGTGTTCAGAGATGCTCTTCTGTGTTCAGAGATGATCTTCTGTGTTCAGAGATGCTCTTCTGTGTTCAGAGATGATCTTCTGTGTTCAGAGATGCTCTTCTCTGTTCAGAGATGCTCTTCAGTGTTCAGAGATGCTCTTCTGTGTTCAGAGATGCTCTTCTGTGTTCAGAGATGCTCTTCTGTGTTCAGAGATGCTCTTCTGTGTTCAGAGATGCTCTTCTGTGTTCAGAGATGCTCTTCTGTGTTCAGATATGCTCTTCTGTGTTCAGATATGCTCTTCTGTGTTCAGAGATGCTCTTCTGTGTTCAGAGATGATCTTCTGTGTTCAGAGATGCTCTTCAGTGTTCAGAGATGCTCTTCAGTGTTCAGAGATGCTCTTCTGTGTTCAGAGATGCTCTTCTTCAGGTCTCGGTTGTAACGAGTGCTTATTTGAGTTACTGTTGCCTTTCTATCAGCTTGAACCAATTATTCTCCTCTGACCTCTGGCATCAACAAGGCTTTTTCTCCCACATACCTGTCGCTCAATGGATATCAAATTTTTTATCCAAACCCTAGAGATGGTTGTGCATTAAAATCCCAGTTAATCCTCATTTTCTGAAATACTCAGACATGCCCAGAATTGCCAGCCCATGGTTACTTTGTTCTCAAATGTACATTGGCTGGTAAAACATCTATTGTTTGATTTTTACATTGTGTGTCGATACACCAATGAAAACTGTGTCCAGTAAACGTGGGGTAGAGGGGTGTCACAGGGGACATGGAAACGAATGTAAGGGTGTTACAGCTTGTCTCTCAGTGGCCCTTCCGTCTGAAAGAACAGCCTGGACTCTCTCATATCTCTGCCGCACATAATGGCCTGTAGGCAGGAGGGTGTTTTTGTTCTGAAGGAGAAAGGCTTCAGGATGTTGCTGCTCAAAAGCAGTAGAAGTGGCTTCCTGCTGGGGGAAATGATCAAAAAGCCAGACAAGCCCCTGGTTGGACACTTTCCACTCGAATTCATACACACACATACAGGTTCATGCACATGGAGCTGGACATGCAGAAGACGCTCTCCGGACCTACTCGGGGTGAGGTTATTTCTCCTTTTTTTAAATAAAAATATGCATGTTCTGGAACTGTAGTTTGTTAATTGTTGTATATTTGAAGTGTTTTATCTGATGACAAACATTATTTCTACAGTGGGACCATGTCATGTGACGTGTCTGTGCTCTGCTAAGGTTGCTTAATCGTTGTCAGAGGTGACTGGAAAAACGAAGTGGAGAGATTTAGTTCAACGTGTTTAATGAAGAGTTTGAAGATTCAAATGTCATGGACAAGTCTCAACCATAGAAACCATGATTCTGAGTAAGTTATCATTCCTCTGCACACAAACACAACAACTAGAGATGCACATTATTACAATTCTGGCCGATACTGACTGATAAATGTTTCATGTAATGAATGATTGACAATAAAATTTGGTGGTTTTGTCTGAATAAATAAAAAATAAAGTTTTTAAGTTAAATTAAGCATCGCAACATACCGATCAAAAGCTTGGGGTTGGTAAGATTTTTAATTAAATATCATTTATAGCATTTATTTGCTGTATTTATTTGATAAAAATGGTAATTTTCTAATTATCATTCTAATATGATGATTTGCTGCTCAAGAAACATTTATTATTATTATTATTATTATCAATGTTGAAAACAGTTGCGCTGCTCTGCTTCATATTTTTGTGGAAATGGTGATGCATTTTTTTCACGACTCTTTGACGAACAGAAAGTTCATTTATTTAGAATAGAAACCGTTTGTTAAAAAAGTAAAAGTCTTTACTCTCAATTCTCATCAATTAAACTTGTCCTTGCAAAATTAAAGTATTAAAACAAAAACAAACTTTTAAATTGTATTTCATTTACTAAAGAGCCGTTAATTTTTTGAGCATTAGATTGAACATGAGATGATGACAAAGTTCAATTTAATGCAAAAATGCATGCACAATTAAATATCCAGTATCGACTAATTCTGATTCTTATGAATGTCAAAAATGTCCAATATCCTCGGATTACCAAGATTCCTATTGTTAACCTAAAGTAATCGACATTTAAAGTGGATCAAAAGCTTTCATCAAAGTTGTACATGAATTTTGAACAATACCTGTTCTTGTTTTAGGATTAATGAGGACTTTTTTGATCCACTTCAAATGTTGACTGTATTTGAGCTATATACACTTCAGCAATTCTTTCCCCTTATTTTCCACAGACCTGACCAATGGGAGCTGCCAAATCCCTCTGGCAAATGACCGATTGGGTCTGACCTACATCTACAGCCTTGCCTTCTCTATCGGGCTCCCAGTGAACCTGCTGTCCCTGTGGGGCCTATACCAGCTCGGCCGGTCTGGTGGAGGCGGCTGCCAGCTGGTCTATATCCTCAACTTACTGCTTTCAGATCTTCTCCAGCTCCTCACCTTGCCTCTGTGGATCCTTTACCTGCAGGGAGACCATCGCTGGCCTTACGGGTCCGTGACGTGCCAGCTTGTGGGCTACGTTTTCTACGTTAACCTCTATGCCAGCGTCGTTTTCCTTTGCCTCATCGCCCTGGACCGCTGTCTAGCGATCGTGTATCCTCTAAGCAGCCGTGGCGTACGGAAAGTGCGTGTGGCAGCCTTTTCTGGTGTAGTCGTGTGGACGTTGATATTTCTGTTCTGCCTGGCTGGCCTGTACCCATCCGTGTTCGAGCCCCAGAGAGAGCTGTGTCTGGAGCAGTACCCTGTTAGCGCCAGATACGCTTACTTCAAAATTGCCACAGTTGCGTTAGGGTTCCTGATGCCCTGCTCTATTCTAGGGTAAGTGAAAGGCACATGTTTTTGAGTTTCGTTGCAGCTGGGTCAATGAAATAATGCTCTTATTGGGTCCAGATCTAATAATTTATTAAAAACCACATTAAAGGATTAGTTCACTTACAAATAAAAATATCCTGATCATTTACTCACCCACATTTCATCCAAGATGTCCATGTCTTTCTTTCTTCAGTCGAAAAGAAATTAAGGTTTTTGAGGAAAACATTCCAGGATTTTTCTCCATATAATGGACTTCAACTGCAACCAACCATTCAAATGTTCAAAGAAGGTTCAAATGTCCGTCTCAATCATGGGTCTCAATGTAGCTTCTAAGTCTCTACACGATTCCAGTCGAGAAATAAGGGTCTTATCTAGGGAAACGATCTGTAATTAAAAAAAAAAAACGAGTTTTTCGCCCTTCTCTACCTTTTTGAACCGGAGTACACAGACAAATAACTTAGATAGATGACGTGACGCGTGACCTTTCCAACGTGATGACGCAATGCGTGGCGCATCTTACACGACAGGCATTTGTGGTTAAAAAGTATATAAATTTTTTTTATTTTTTAGAAAATGACCAATCGTTTTGCTGGATAAGACCCTTATTTCTCGACTGGGATCGTGTCGAGCCTTTGATGCTGCATTGAGACGGACATTTGAACCTTTAAACCGTTGGTTGCCATAGAAGTCCATTATATTGAGAAAAATACTGGAATGTTTTCCTCAAATACCTTAATTTCTTTTCGACTGAAGAAAGACAGACGTGGACATCTTGGATGGTATGGGGATGAGTAAATTATCAGGACATTTTTATTTGAAAGTGAACTAATCCTTTAAGGGCTGGATTTACTAACAGCTTGCACCAGCGCAAACGCTCTTTTGCAGTTTGTTTTCTTACACTAAACGATCTGCTCATATAATACAATTCTGTTCAACCTCCACTGGCTACCCGTGTCTTCCCGCAAAATTCTTCTGCTTACCTTTAATGGACAATTCCGGCGCAAAATGAACCTAGGGGTTAATAACACATGGTTACCGAATCGATCGTTCTCTGATCGAAAACAGTCTCGACCAGTCGAGCCACGGAAGTCGCCGTGCTAAGTGAGCTGGTCGATAGGTTTAAGTCACAGTTCATCTCACGTAGCACGCCGTTCGTGGCTCGACTGGTCGAGACTGTTTTCCAAAGATGGCTCCTGCCTGTATACGCGTCTTTATAACGTATCTTCTTATTAAACTGTCTGTACACTTACACAGTTCTCAATGCTTCGGTTTGCATGTTGGGACCCTCATTATGCTACCGTGTTAATGTGAGGCTATTTTGAGCCTTGTTAGTGGTATTAACTAGCGATTTCTTTTTACTTATATTCGATGCCCCATATACTAGTGTTATAAGCTAATCAGTTATTAGAGATAAAACTCTTTACATTCGATTATCATGAAAATACATCCCAGAGAACGATCGACGCGGGTAGCCATGTGTTATTAACCCCTAGGTTCATTTTGCGCCGGAATTGTCCTTTAAGTCACTCAATGGTCTTGCTCCTTCCTATCTCTCTGACTTACTTTCTCCTTATATTCCACCTCGACCTCTCCGATCTTCTGGCTGTGAACTCCTCTGTGAGCCGAGATGTCGTCTATCATCTATGGGTGGCAGGTATTTCTCCGTTATAGTCCCTAAGCTATGCAACTCTCTTCCCCTGGCTCTTAGGCTAGCACAACAACCACGCTGCATGAATTTAAGTCTAAACTCAAAACCCCATTTGTTTAAACAGTAATATCAACTGCCCACCGATGCTGTCTGTAAATAGTGTTGTTTTTGTTTCTGTTTGTATTCTGATTGCAATGCGATGTGCATCTGCAATCGCTCATTTCTTGGACTGGGCAAATGTCTATTGTTCATTTATGTATGAATTGATTGTTTGTTCTTTACTGTTATTGTGAAGCGTCCCTAAGGCGTTATATAAATGAAACATATTATTTTGATGTTAAAAAACTACTGTCAGGTTTTACTAAAGAAACTCAGTCGCACAAAACCTTTCTTTTTAGCAAACTTTGTGTACACAAACAATGTAGTCAATGCTCAAGTTCATGTGTAGAGCCCCTGGTGATACTTCCAGCACCGTTTTATGTTTTGTCGAGCCTCCTTAGTGTTTTAAAAACAGCATTTTTTATGCTATCATAGAAGTGCCCCATGCACTCCCATTCAAAAGGCATTTTGACCTAAAACGAAAATACGGTCAATCTTATAAATGGCGTTTCCATTCTAATTATGCTTTTACACGAAAGTATAACTCGGGTAGATTAACAAAAAGAGCCTAGATTCAATTTTGGCAACAGTTACCCTTTAACTGTCAAAAGGACAAGATATCGCAGCGAACATTCATACAGATTTTTTATTGCGAATATAGGACTGAGCTGAAGGAAAATGCTATATCTACTGTAAATGCAGGTACACTCGCTTACTCGATCTCTCACTCTCTACTCTAAAACCTTCAAAGAACAACATCAGTGAGAACATGTTTACGTTGCTAAGAGTGATTGCTATGGGGTGTTGAGTAGTGATACATAGAGCCGTTGGGTGAAGCGGTCGTAGACGTGTTTTATTGTGAATAAAACAGCTATAATTGGCCAGTCAGAATCAAGAACTATTTTTTTTTTATAAGACGTGCTATAATTTACTGGCATTTGTGCCAATATTTACCAGATGCTAATTTGCGCTGTTCTTGGTAGACTTCTTGCTGTTCTTGATTTTGTGCGTCATCAGAAGATCATCCACAGAACTTTCCATTCCCATCGGCGCTTTTATGGGATTGCGTTCTCACGCTAATTTGCCTTGTTTAGTAACATCTGGCCCTAAAAAATGCACAAATGCAGTACAGACTAGTCATGGCCAAAAGTTTGTGGCATGGCATGTGTCTTTCGCAGAGTTTGCTACCTCAGTCGCTGTGGTCAAAAAGCTTAATTGGCCAACAAATATTTACTTGATCTCAAAACCCCCAAAATGACCAGCTAACATCATTTCACTAATCATATCATCAGCACAGTAAGTGTGAGCGAGTACTAGTCAGGTGAAATCACTGATTCTCATTGGATTATAAGAGCAGATTAATTGCTATACAAGGAGAGAAGAAGTGCTTCCCATCATTGTGTTGTTGTGTGTTAGCAATGGTTTCCTTCAAAGAAAAACGTGCATTGCTTTGCCTCAAAATGGCCTCACATGCCATAGATATATATATACACTAGATGTCGCCTTGGGGTTCTAAGCATGCGTCAAAACCGCCGCCATCTTGGAACAGGGGTCTTGTCATAGGAATTAGCTAGGTACCGCTGCTATCTCCACCTGTACTTCGAATTCATGGATGATGCCGGACTTTTGTGCTGCGTATGGATGTTCACACGAACGAAATCTGAACTAGGAAGAAAAAAAAAAATGTATTCTTCACTGGACTCAATGATAAATACACGTCTGACCGTTGGAACGAACCAAAAAAACTAGAAAATCTTATTCATGACGATTTATGGTGATTTTATTTACATTAGACCTTTGCCTACATTGACGCATTAAAGAGCAGGGGCTCTCCTGTTCCATGATGGCAGCTCTATTGACGCATGACCTGCCGTAGCCAAGGTGACATCTAGTGTATATATCTATGCTCACATGCAAGGAACATCTGCAAAGCATATTACACATGAAATAACCATTTACCGGATCATCAAGAACGTCAACTGCAGTGAAGAAGGCTTCAGGACGTCCCCGGACTGTCCAGCAAGCACCAGGAGCTGCTCAGGCACCGTTTACACAAAGGGAAGACGCAGATATTTCCCTGCGGTTTGGCCTCTCGGTTACACGAAAACCCTGTTTTTATCACAGAAAACGATTATTCCTAAAAACTCCGGCCAGATTTCTGATAAACGCCGGTTATGTGTTGCCGTGTCAACTGGGATTTAGGTTCTCAAACGTCACATTATGCGCCAGGAAATGCTTAACGTCATGTGAGCGCCGTGAACAGGAAGTCACTCGTGTTATTCGTTGTTGTCGATTCTAAGGATTCTGATTGGCTAGCGTGGCTTTATCCTTCTCCCTACACTGCCGCCCATAGGTTTGGCATAGTTATGATGGCGCACGACGGCGTATTTATGCGGGAGTTGATGTAAATGACAACTTTTTTTAAAACTATGTTGTGTGCACGATGTTATTATTGAAAACAGAGAGGGGGGGGGGGGGGGGGGGGTATTATTTTCTCTAAAAACCCGGCTATGTGTAAATGTGGCCTCAGTATTAGCAGGAGGTGGTGTGAGGGAAAGACTTTTGGACAACGGCCTGGGGTCAAGAGGGCCAGCAGAGAAGCCACTTCTCTCCAAGAAAAACACCAACGACAGACTGAAATTCTCCAGGAAGTGCAAGAGTTGGACAGCAGAAGACTGTGAAGTTATTTTCTCTGATGAAGCCCCCTTCTGACTGTTTTTGGGACATCTGGGAAATCGATTGACTCCGGAGAAGAAAAGGTGAAGGCTGCCATGAGTCCTGAGGCCATCAGTGTGTGGGATTGCTTTTCATCCAAGGGAGTTCTGCCTAAAATCACTGCCAAGAATGGCATCAAAAAATCCCACAAAAGCAACTTCTCCCAACGATCCAGGAGCAATTTGGTGAAGATCCGTGCATTTTCTTGCATGATGTCACTAGGCAAGAATTATAATGAGGTGTCTCGGAGATCATTACATTGAAATTTTGGATCTGTGGACAGGCAACTCCCTGGATTTAATCCCGAAGAGAACTTGAAGTCCTCAGATTGTGATTGTGACGCATATATTGAACGTTTTTGCCAATAAAAGCCTTTCAACTTATGAAATGCTTATCACTGTTTTCCAGTATATCATAGAAAAATGAAAAAAAAAAACTAAAAAAAAAACCTACAAATACTGAAGCAGCAATCTGCAAAACACAAAATTTATGACAGTGCCAAAACTTTTGGCCTTGACTGCACACCTCTTTTCAGTGTTTTTATTGTTAACTAAAACTATTAAAAACATTTCTGTTAAATTAAATAAAACATAAATATTAGTTGAAAACCATAAACTAAACAAATATTAGAAATGTTGCCTTGGCAATAAACTGAAATAAGTGTAAGTTGAAATGGCAAAAAATATTATTATTATAATAGTTGAGGTGCTAAAACTAATATTTATTAGTAAGCACAACAAAATGACTAAAAATGAAACTAAAATTAACAAAAAATAAATAAATATGCAAATTAAAGAGACTCCAAAATATGAATAAAACTACCATATATGCCTACACTAACTCTTCTGATATTAGCATGTTTGTAATTTAATTTAGTAAAATACATTTAATTTTTACATCATAAAGAAAAATACAAAACAAAATACATCATAAAAAAAAAAGTTCACCATCAAAAGAATGAAATTTCATGATTTTTGTTATTATTATTTCTTAGGAATGCATGGTGCAACGAGTATATATACATAAACACACATATTATATCAACACAAACTTTTATGTTAGATGCGATTAATCAATTTGACAGCCCTATTTTAAATCTATATTTTAGATTTTTACTATGAGGTTTCACTACATAACTTTTTAAGCATAATTCATTTAAAATGTTTGACAAAAATGGTATAAAAAATGTTCATACAAAATTAAACCGACATACATTTCTAAGAACTTGGCACGTGTTTTAACCTAGATTTCGAGGGGTGAGAACCAGAGGAAAAATGGAGATGATATATATATATATATATCAACTGAAAGCTCTTTATGAGCTCTTTCAAAGGACACAATTCAGTGCTTAATCAATTTTGAGTTCTTTATTATGAGCTAAAAGACTTAACTCTGAACATACTAAGCCAGTTCGTGCCTTGTTGGTGCTAAAAGGGCGTAACTGCACTTACGCCCTTCTGGCATTGAGAAATGTATTGTGGGTAAAGCCTCTGGATACCACATGAGTCAAAATGGCTGACACCATATGTAAGCCAGGCAGGTTAACCATGAGAAGAAAACAGTTTTTAACTGCCTTATTATTACGCTAATTTCTTGGAAAAGAGCTGGATGATGATTATGATGATGATGGTGGTGGTGGGGAAAATGAAAACATCCGAAACCATGACCCACCAAAACAGAAACACACACGCCCGAGAACATAAAAAAAAACATGATAAGAGACGTACACAAGGACAATCCTCGTTCAGAGCGGTCACTTTTGATCTCGAACAAGTGCTGACCACTCGTAACGTGAGCGAGTCTATATTACTCAAGGAAGTCAAGTTACATGTGGCATGAAGGTGAAGAAGATCGAATCTGTCCTGTCTTTCAGACATTTATTGTGTATTCTGACACGTGTGGAGGTCAGAACAGAAATGCTGTGCCTCCATGCAGTAAATAATGTCCATTACCATTACTAACCACAAAATCATTGAATCTGGGGCCGGTTTCACAAAGATAGTTGCTTAGATATAGTAGATAGTCAGACTTCAGATAGACATCTAAATCAGACCGTTGCACAAAGCACTTAAGACTTTGACTAACTTAAGTAGGACTACATTGCAATGCATTCTGGGTAAAATAAGACACTTTTCAAAACAAAAAAACGTGGCGGATCGAGTAAGCGCATTCAACCGCTCAGTGCAGTTTACCCCAGCGGAAAATATGCGTTTGTTGGAGGAGTATAACAGTTACAAGGACATTTTACTTGGGAAATTTAGCGGAGAGTGTAGTAGCAAGAAGAAACATTTTCCCTTTTCTTTTGGCCGTTTGTAATGTAACTGATTGTTACCGCTGGTTGCCAAGGTAACATAGAGTCTTAGACCTAAGATAGCCTGGGGGTAAGGTCGGTGTCTAATTTTTTTGGTCTCTAAATTAAGTCAAGTCTTTATTTTTGTGAAACAGTCTAACTTGCATTAGACTAGTCTATGAGCAAATTTTAGACTTGTCTGACACTATAGACCGGTCTAAAATAGCTTTGTGAAACCGGCCCCTGGACATGCAGCTATTGAGACAGCCATGAGAATGGGCTTGTGTACAGTTCTGATGGGTATTACACTCTTGTAAGGATAGCGAGGAAGACCATGCCATACACGGTGCTTGAACTTAGTCAATAAAGCCTTTTCCACCAAAGCGGCACCAACTCTTTTTACCGTTCGTTTACCACGTCATGCTTACGTCGGGGGCTGGGGGCGGGGTTATTGTGACCAACAACACGACGGGAAAGGTTGTGACCGCCACTGCTAAAAACACAGCGCTAGTAGAAAGATAGTACAACGATTAAAGAAAGATGGATTAAAAAAAATTCTGGGAAAGCTAAGACGTATGGCGACGTACACAGTGACGTAACGACGACGGTCGCTGGGCTCTCTCAGTGGAAACACAAACAGGTTCTGAGAAGGTGAAACAACTTTGGTTGGTGGAAACGAGGTAAATGTGACTTCTTTCTGGGTCCTTCTCATCACACTTGGCCCGAAACAAAACCAAAGATGCAGAGGAAGAAACAGCAAATCAAGCGGCTGCGCTACTCAAAAGAGGATTTTAAAGGTATTCAGTTCAAATATGAACTGTCTGGCCAAAGCATTTCAAATACTTGAAGTTGGAAAACAGGAGACCAGAGCTTATCATGGACTGGAACCAAAAAAAGTTACACAGATGTCCTCCTGGGATCACTGCTGTGAAAAATAAAGACTTACTGTACTTGCACTGAGCCCGGATCGCAGTCTTACGTGGACTTTACCAGACTTTACAAGTCAGCCAGTCAGAGTACTTTTTAAATTTTTTTATTTGTAGGCTACTATCTCATGTACAAATCCATATGAAACGTTCTTTATGACACACATTGTTTTTGTTATGTTGTCATGACCTCAATATTTAGTAACCTACAGGTCTTGAGCCTACTTTAAGTTGGTTAAATGGCTAAATGTTATTAATTAGTTGTTAATAATAATTAGTTATGCAATTCATTACTTTAGTATCATTTAGTTAATGCACTGTAAAAGAAAAAAAAGTAGCTACCTTCGATTTTAAGTACAATCAACTTGGATGCTTAAGTAATTTCAACTTAAATTAGCCTATAATAAACTGACTTTTAAAAAAAGTGTTGAATCTTGTAAAACCTATTAAAAAAAACTAATTTTGATGAAATACAGCAATGTAAAAACATGTTGACATAACGTATTGATCATATATTTTTTTTTACAGTGTGGTATTTGCTATAATTTTTTTTTTTTTTAATAAAAAACAAACAAATTCAAAATAAATGTTAAAATAGTGTTCAATAAGTACTGTCATCCATGTGTGTTCACATTATTAGTAATCAAAGATCAAACTATTGGCCCTCCTGTAAAGTTGGTGAAATATCACTCAATCGCAGGCGCTGTTATTCGTGCAAACTTTTAAGCAACCCGTGTTTATTTGCACATCAGAAACATGTTGTCTCAGCACACACAGCCCCAGGAATGAATCAGCATGCTGGCAAAATGCCATTGCAAAGATGGCAAACACAGATACAACGTCTGTCTCTTTACAGGAATGTCACTGTTAACACAATCATACTATATCATTCTTAACCTTTTGACCTTTCTTTCCTCTTATAGGTACACCTCGGCCCGGATCGGGTTGACTCTACGAAACTCCCCGTCTGTCCCGGATCACGAACGCCGCAGGATCGTCGCCACCCTGGTTGTCATCACTGTCATCTTCATTGTCATTTTTGCTCCTTATCATCTAGTGGTGGGCTACAGATTTGTCACCCTGCTTCTTACGGAGAGTGAAAAAGACCAGTGTTCAGTGGAAGTTTCCCTCTACCTGTACTATCGGATCTGCTACGGGCTCACAAGCCTCAACACCCTCCTAGACCCTCTTTTCTACTTCTTTCTTTGCAACGACGCTCGCCAAGAGCTTCGCAGATCTCTCTTCTGCCCCTGCCGGGGTCAAAGGGCACACCGGGGGTCGCGAGTACAGACTTTTCCCAAAGGCCGTGCAGATGTGTAGCTGTCGTCTAGCATCGTGTGCAGATGCTAATCGGGGTTGGTGTCTTTGTAAGGCATGTTTTTTTTTCACACAAGACGTGAAAATGTCTGTTATCACGCTGAGATTTGACTAATTACCTGTCGTCATGTCATTAAGACACACTGGGAAACACACACCTTCGGCATCTTCAGTCAAGTGTTTAGACAGCCTGAGGACACTCGAATACACAACTGTCTCTGTATTGCTGAAAATACTTTATAAGGTCCCTACTGAGTTCAAGTGTAACCGTTCAAAAGTTTGGGGGTTTTAAGGAAGGTCTCCTCACCTCACCTTATCCTCATGCTGTAAAAAAATGACTTAAAATGTGTTTTAAAATGTAACTTATTGTGTTCCTGTGACCAAAGCTGAATTTTCAGCATCATTACTCCAGTCTTCGGGGTCACGTGATGCTTCAGAAATCACTCTAATATGATGATTGCTGCTTACGAAACATTTTTTTTTATATAATGTATAATCAATGTTGAAAATAGTTGTGTTGCTTCATATTTTGGATGAAACCATGAAACGTTTCTTTATGTAAAAGTCTGTACTGTCCCTTTTGATCAGTTTTGTGCACCCTTGCTAAAGAAAAGTATTAAATTCTTCTTTCTTTCATTCAGAAAAAACACTGACCCCAAACTTTTGAATGGGCTAGTGTATGTATTTTGTCCAACATCTGCTATAGTTGTTTTAACAGAAACACTAATCGTGTTGACAGTGATAAAAGTGAAAAACAAGTTTAGCCTATCTATAGAATTGGCTCAGGATTATAGAGAAAGCTGCATAAAAACCAAAGATCCTGGATCAGAGCGACTTTTTAAATGGTTTTAAGGATTTCCAAATCATGTCTGACACCTCCTGGAAGATATATGCAAAGGCAGGCATTCATGTGCTGTCAGATCAGTTTGTTGAGCAGTGCACTGAGAATATAACACCGAGTGAGACTGCATGTGCTTGCTTTGGATGCATTTATGGGCTGAAATGTATACTATTTTCCAGCATACTGCAGCTATCAATATGTTCACTTCCGCAAGAAACTATATCCACCTTTTTCCTCCTGCGTTTTAGATTATGGGAGGCACTTCCGGTTTGGAAAAGTTCCACTCAAAAAGACTGAAATAAATCATTTAAAATCATAAGGTTGTACAACAAATAATCATTATCCGTCAGTGACTGGATGAGCTGTACAATTTCCTTCATTTTCTATTTTCAGACGTCAGGATAATGCAACGCTTATTTTAAAGTGGTATTATTAACAATCAATGGCGATCTCTTTACAGTCGCTGCATTATTTTCCTCATGATTTTCTCTTCCCTTTTTCTTTGAAAAGGAACAACGTATACTGCGCATTTATGGTCTGCTGCTCTCCCGATTTAATTTACGATCTAGCCTAGCCTATCCCATAAATAATTCACTGCATAGTCTACTCTTGAATCTCTATTTTTCTCCTCAAATCCTCGATCGTCTCTTTCCATGTTTGAACACGGATGCTTTAAAATGTTACTGTCTCCCCTTTTCACTTCTAATCTCTATTTTAGCAGTGTTTACTGTTTCTAAAGCATGTAGCCTAGATACAATATTAATAATAAATCACTCTGAATGACATCACAGTTCCAGCTAATAAACATTTAAAGCAACAGATATCGCTGCGAAATTAACCAATAGTATCTGTTCTGTTGTAATTTTTTAAAGCATTTACACTTTCACATTTCTTTGCAATGTTTGATGATTGAAGAGTGAGTAGAATAATGTAATCTCGCTGTACCCAGTTTTTTTATATATATATATCTTTTTTATATTGGATAAATATTTTCATAGAGCGATTAAAGGATAATTCCGGTATTTAACACCTTGAGTCTATATTGTAGTTTGTTTTGGATGAACAAGAGTGGTGGACAACATTTTTTTGACAATGGTTCCTCTCTCGAGTTTTTGACTATAATAGAATTGGCCATGGACCCATTTAACATTGGAGTCAATGGGCATGTCCGAAAATGTCATTAAAACAACCTTTAACATTAGTTTTCAAAACTGTGCAACTCACCGAGTGATTAGTGATGTTAGTTGATGTTCCAGAAACAAAAAGTGTTGCGAAATACAGTTTCTGTCGTGTTTTATTCGTCATTTTGTAAAATCCCATTGAATTCTGTTGAAGGACTGAGTGCTCGTTAATATAAATGCGCTACCGGAAACGGAAAGGGGGCTGTTTACATTTGGTCGATGTAGTCTTTTTGCTCGCTTCTGTTTCTCATAAGGCCTGACCAGTGCAATATGAAGTTGAACTCGACTGTGACCGTGAGTGTCCCGCGAGACATAAACATCGGTTATCGCCATCAAGTGGTCGGGAGTGTGCTAACGCTTCAGATTCAAATATTGAGCGGAAGTTACACGGTTGTGAAGTGTCTGAAAAAATAGTTCCACTATAGCAAAATAAACGGATTGGAATCATATATTGCGACGATATATTGTTTATAATCATCAACAAACACCACTAACCACTCGGTGAGTTTAACAATTTTGTAAACGAACATTATTGGCTGTTTTAATGACATTTTCGGACATGCCCATTGACTCCAATGTTAAATGGGTCCATGGCCAATTCTTTTATAGTCAAAAACTCGAGAGAGGAACCATTGTCAAAAAAATGTTGTCCACCACTCTTGTTCATCTAAAACAAACTACAATATAGACTCAAGGTGTTAAATACTGGAATTATCCTTTAACATTCCCTGATTGTTTACAGTTTAACGGAAGTTACTCCCACAATCCGCGCAAAGCGTCAAGGGGCGTTAAAAAGGTGGATATTAGGATTTCAGAAATAATGATGTGCAGCTTTACTGTGCAGTTTATGCCGCCTACTGTTTTTAAATAGATTGTGAAACCGTATGAGTATGCATCAATAAATCATTATAAACAGTAATCTGTTGCGTTATTTTCATATTGCCTTACCAAATGCAGTTTGTTTGTTATATTTTTGAAGTCTGATTAAATCATTTGTAAAGTATTTGATACTACTTCTGGTTCAATTGTCACACTGTAAATAAACGTTAGTTTCATAACTGCATAAAAGCAGTTCCTAATTGTTTTAGACGGCTGCCAAAAAAAATGTGAAATGGACTTATTAAAAGGTTTGAGATAATCAGTTCTGTTATTATCAATGTTATTTTCCTGTGCTTCCAGAGTCCCATGCAGTGTTAGGAGGAATGCATTACAAGTAACGCAAGTTATGTAATCAGATTACTTTTTCAAGTAATTAGTAATGCATTACATTTCAATTTACAACAACAAATTTTAGTTACTTTTTTTTTTTTTTTTTTGATAAGTAGCCTAAAACAAGTAACTTTGTTTTCCCATGTATTGACTGACAGCTCTCCTGTCCCCATGCATGTTGAGAGGAATCGAGAGTAAGTGGAACATTTTACTTTTGGTGTGAAAGGGACTTTACATTTGTTAAAAAATTACCCTTTTTTTATTGTTAAGTTTTTGTTATAAAAAAAAAAAAGAAGAAGCCCAGTCTAGGTGCAAAAGTAACGCAATTTATTAGCGTAATGGATTACTTCCCACAAAAGTATCTAAGTAACAGCTCAGTATTGTAGTGCATTACTTTTTAAATAAACCCCAACAACGGGTGCCAAAGAATTGGCTCAGAACAAAAACCTGGATGTGTCTGCATTTAATAAGCACTAAAACATTTTTTTTTTTAAATAAAAGCTAAAAATATATAAATATTGTACCTTACAAAATATTTTATAATTGAAAAAATATATATAGGCCTAATTTAATTTAATTGTTTTTTTATTGCAATTTTAATTTTGTCGCAACCTAAAAAAAAATTGGAACCACAAGTTTTGAAAACAGTGTATAAACATCAATTCTCATTTCAGTAGTTCCTGATTGTGTATGTTACACTGCATGACTGATGTATGATTCTGCACAATAACATGTTAAAATGTCAGAAATCACACTGATGTTTGTGAAAATAGAATTATTTCTTTAGATTAAGATATTTCTCTAGCTCAACAAACTCCATTTAAAACCTTGTGAGAACTGACATATGGACTGTGGTGCTACATTACTCCTTGACAGTCACTATATATGCATGTGTTTAGAGTCCTTTCATAAAAAGGGGAGCTTTGTGTTGTTTTCTTTGGCTAGCCGTCACAGCTTGTTTTTGACTGTTTTCCTTGCACCTGTTCAACAGGTGTCATGCAAAATGACAAATCTGCCTCAGTGAGAAAAATCTGCAAATCAGCATATGATTTCTGAAGGATCATGTGACACTGAAGAAATGTCTGTACCTTCGAAATCCCCTTAATGTCCCTTTACAGTGTCTTCTGTTCAGATATCCCCTGATGCGTGACACGTGTCCTCCGACATCTGCTGTCTTCAGCTGTTCATCCCCTCCCCAGTTCCTCACCCTCTCATTTGGTCAAACTGTTTGACTTCTCATTCCTCACACGTCAATTAGTCAACCAACATCCTGGAACAGTTCACACCTTCCATGTGTGTTGTTAAGTGGCCTATCACAGACAATTTGATGTACTTTAGTTAACCTTAATGCACTTTTGTTTCCTTTTGTGTATCAGATATCAGTATATAACATGCGCAACAGTCATGAAGCTGTAAGATTTCACGATCCAACATCAAAAGTATTGTATATAGTTCAGTGGTTATGCATGGCATTTGATTACATATTGGTATTTTAATGTTGCTATAAAGTATTTCAACCAGGGAATTGCACAGGTTTAAAAAAAGCAGCAATTTCATTTTAAATGATTCCTGATTCAAAAAGAAATACACTGGACATTTTAAATGTTTAACATACAAAATCAATCAGTTGTGCCTAAGGCACCAAAGGCTTCAAAGTCTGTTATAAATGTAGTACATTTCATGATTATTTATCATGCGGTTACATAGGGTGTTTTAACAGGCCCCGAAGCATCTGGCATCGCCTCATCATGTTTAACAAACATTATCATATTACATTTTTAATGAGTCCTGATTCAAAAAGAAATACACTGTTAAATGTTTGACATATAAAATCAATCGGTTGTGCCTAATGCACCAAAGCCTTCAAAGTGTGTTTTAAAATTAGTACATTTCATGGTTATCACGTGGTTGCAGGGTGTTGTAAAAGGCCCCAAAGCATTTGGCATCGCCCCATCATGTTTAACAAACATTATCATATTTTCCCTGAGGTAGGCTTAAAACTGGAGTCTTTACATGACCTGTATCTACATATTATTTTTTGTGAATCAGAAAAACCAGAGCCACCCAAATATAGCAACTACACAACTGGCGCTAATGAGACAAACCCGGCGAACGAGGAGCCGCGAGCACTGGGTCCGCGTCGACCGGCCCCCGACAATTCCACCAATCACGGCGCACGACTGTGCGTGAGTGGCAGCTCAGTAGACCAATCACGACCACAAACTCTACAATGGGCGTGGCTAGAGTGGAGAGGGGTGGGGATTTCGGGGTCATTCACAGACAGTCTTGCTGCTCCACTCTGACGGCGTGTGTTGGAGGGGAAGGGTGAAGCAGCACAGCAGCACTACAGTCTTATTAAAGAACAAACGTCCCAATCAACGGCGTTTTCAGACGTAGTAGAAAGGATTCTCACGAAAATCATATGCAAGGAACCGCGAGTTCAAGTGCCAGAAGGCGTCGGTGACCGTTGATCAACGGCTGCGCTAGCTGTTGTGCTAACACTCGTCATCAGACAACATCAATCCAATCCGTTTCTAACTGTAATACCGCGAGCTTTTCTCGCGCTTTAGCCCGCAGTCATTGAGTTGATTTGCCCCGCTGGAAAGGGTGTTGGAGCTGAACCCCTTCCTGTGGCTCCTGTGCTCCCCCGTCACCTTTGCCCCCCTCTTTCACCCGAAACACTGGACACACACAAGCGGCCGGAGAACGGCGAGAGGCCCGTGAAGCTGGGGGTGGTACCGGACTCGCTCGCGTTAGGAGCGCCTAAAGAAAGGCTCAGTCGTGGGGACTCGCCGACCAACATGGACGGGTTGGCTGTGGAGGTGCGCGGCTCCAACGGGGCCTTCTACAAGGTAACCTCATTTTAAACAACAATATGAAACCATAATGGTCAAGTGTACGCATTCACGAGCGAGTCGGGACAGCTCAGGTGGGATGCAGTGATGTGTATCACTTTCAAAGAGGCCCGAGATGTGCTGTGATGTTTTGGACCTGCTCGCTCGCTAGTCATCGGCCTGTTTTGGATTGATTGTTTGTTGTATTTCTTAGCTGGTAAACAGGGGAACCACTGAGTCCTGTTAGCAGGTTAGCTAATGAGTCTATTGATGAGAAGCCAATGGTAGTGTCTCAAAATCTAGTGATCTGCCCTACCTAGACAGCACTTCTGGGCTTTCATAAGAGGATGGGTGGCTCACTTTTTGTTTTGAGACACAAGGGCCTGGTTTCACAGACAGGGCTGAGATTAAGCCTTAGTTCTATTAGGGCATTTGATAAACATTACTGGTGTGAATCTTGAGAAACAACAATGACATATTTTAAGATATGTCAGTGTATGTTGCTTTCAGTTGAACCAGCTCAAACATGCAATGCCTTGTCTGTGAAACCAGGGGATGATGGGACACTCCATCAGTGCTCGAAGGGATAGTTGGCCCAAAAATGAAATTTGTCATCATTTATCATCCTCATGTTGTACCAAACCCTTTATTTCTTCTGTGGGCCACAAAAGGAGATGTTATGGTATGACAGCGTTATTCCCCGTCACTGCAAATAAAAGTGAGAATGTCATCATTCTTCCAAAATGAAGACTGAGTTTTCATTTTCGGATGAATTATGTCAATAAGGTCATGTGTTTTTTCTTTTTCTTTATACATATATGCCTGGTTTCACAGACAGGGCTTAGATTAAGCCAGGATTAATCCTTAGTTCAATTTGGACATCTAAGCTTTTATAAATGTGAATCTTGAGACAAAACCATGGCACTGACATTTTTTTTAAAGATATATCAGTGCAAGTTGCTTTCAGTTAAAACCGCTAGTCTGGGATTCGTCCTAAACCTTGTCTGTGAAACCGGGGGATCAAGTGTGTCGGCCCTTATATTGTGATTTTTATATGCATATTGGTGCCATTGGTTGTGTTTTTCTTGGTTTGGACCGCTTGAGTTCAGGTTAGGCTGTGGGAAACCTCTCAGTTCAGCTTTTGTGACGACAAAAAAGTGTTGCGTCGTCAACCGAATGGGCCGTTTGGACCAAAGATTCGTTCCAGAACTGCTGTTGCCTATGAATACATTCGGGTTGAGTTGAGATCAGTCCCAGATGATGATCGGACCAATCACGAGGTATTTAGGTATCGTGTCCCTCCAGTGTTATCAAACTGCAGCTGCGAAGAAGTCACACAAATGTTTCAGTGATTTCATCCATCTCTGTGGAAGTGTGAACGGAGAATTCAACAGAGCCTGATGGCACAGAACATATGAAGCTTTTTTTTTGTGTGTGTGTGTGTGTGTGTGTGTATTGATGGGTGTATTATTCAATAGGTAGCCTCATATATATATAAGGATATAGTGTTTAGTGGTAAGGTGACATGACGGCTGTTTCAAGCTGTAAAACTCTGAGGGGCCAAAGCAGGTGCGAGAGGAACAGGTGATCTCTCTCTCTCTCTCTCTCTCTCTCTCTGCTGACACCCAACACTCTTCAACCCCCCACCACTATTACTAACACACTCCTATCTGCTCTTATCCTTTGCTCTCTTTATGCCCGGCACACATTATGTGATTTTGGGCCGTCCCAGACGAAAGATGGCCATTGATTTCTGTGGTCGTGGATCCTAAACGGTGGATCTACGTCGTGCAGTGAGAGAGGCTCAAAGACGGCTGTCGTCACAGTCTTGCGACCAAAGATTTAACACTTTAGCACGATCATCTCAGTGTGTTTGCTGCTACGACCCTCGTCTACTCACTAGCCAATAAACATGCAACATGAAATGGCGTATTGATCAACTCGACATACACTTTAAGTTAAAACTTTTGTCCTCAAGCTCAATTTGCAAGATTGTCATGGCATTTTCTCAAGCCATGATCACGTCCATTTTCTCCTCGCTTCCTCTTTTTGTTCAGCGCACATACAAACCACAATTGCCAAAGTTTGATTCATCTTGCTCTGCTTGTTCACCACTAGCTAATGCTGATGACGTTTATTCTTCTATATTATTAACTCGCGTCGTAGCCTACAATTCAACACGTGTCATCATCGTACAGTCTACATGCATGTATCCGAGATTATTAGATCCATGTCGTACAGTGTGACTAAATTATCTTATTATAGTATTGCCAAAATCACAGTCTTTAGCAGGCATTACTTTTCCCTTCCGTGACCCATCATGTTGTTATGAATTCTTGCCAATTTAGTCCCGCCTCTGTTTTGTTTATAAACATATTCTGCATTTTTTGCTGTTAGCACCGTTTAACAAGTGTCGCCACTTTCCCTTCTGTTCTGGGATTTAAGATGCCCTTGAAGTGCAACTACATGTTTCCAAAGTCTTGCTTTTGTAACCAGGTTATGAGTAGAAAAATCTTTAGCATTTTTCTAACTCCTTAGGCAATTGAAGGGGAAGTCTGCCGCCCTAATAGTCAGAGTCGTGATCTGTGCAACTGATATGTGCAGATTATAACTTGTTGAAATATGTGTTTTCAGTTTTGTTGTCAATTAGGGTTTTGTTTTCTTTAAAGAAAGTCTTTTTTTATAAGACCTGTTCATAAGTTTGAAATATGAAAGTCATTTCTTTTAGACATGCAGTTTGACTTCAAGGTTTCTACGCGGTTCCCCAATGTGAGAATGAATGGAGGTCTCCGTCATAGATCAGTTAATATCCGCCACTCGTCCTGTTGGGTCCTTGCGGTCTGTAGTGTCACATTCCCTAACGTAAGTCTCAGTACCTCTCAAGCCGTCAGCAGACATACATGCGTAACTTCACGATCTAATATGTTGGAATGGCTTCAACACGGGACAGTCTATATTAAAAGCCTGCCCTGTTTGCTTTTCATATGTTGCTGACTTGTAAGCAGGGATTTAATGGCTCATAAATAGAGCTGGTTATTATTGTACATGATTTTAGATTCAGTTTTTTACTGGTTCAGTGCCGCCTTGCCCTATTGACTGACGTACAGAAAGAAATACTGTATGTCTCTCTCAGTTGGATGTGTATTTGGCAGCCGTGAGAGTGCAGATTCATCCATTAGTCGCTTGTGTGTGTGAATTCATGTCTTGTGACTCTAAATAGGCCTGCATATGCACTTGAGCTAGTTTTTCTGAAAGCAGCCAGTCTCTTCCAAGCAGCTTACATACTGTCTCCCCGTCCCATATTAGGCATTGTCTGTATGTAGCTAAGCTATGATGGGGGTGGCGACTGGAGTAATCGTTTTTTTTGGCAGCTCGGGTAGATTTGTGGAGGTAGGAGGAGTGATGGATGAGGAACAGATTTTGAGGAGGGGACTGTGGGTGCCTCCCTCCAACAACTCCCCTATTACGTCTCGCGTTCACAAGCTCGCGCATGCTACACCTGTGGCGTGCTTTCGACACGTTTGTGGCACATGTGGCTTTATCAACTTGAATTAGATCACTTCAAAATGAAAAGTCTGTCATCATTTACTCACCGTCAAGTTGTTTCAAACCTGTATGAATTTCTTTCTTCTGCTGAACACAAAATAAGATATTTTGAAGAATGTCGGTAACCAGACAGTTGATTTCCATAGTAGGAAAAAAAATATTATGAAAGTCAATGGGGGACATCAAGTGTCTGGTTACCAACTTTCTTCAAAATATATATTTTTGTGTTCAGCAGAAGAAAGAAATTCATACAGGTTTGAAACAACTTGAGAGAGTAAATAATGACAGACTTTTCAATTTTGAAGTGATAATCCATTAATGTGTAATAGCACACGGTTTTGCATCACGTTTGTGTCTCACACAGGTTTTGTTAGCAAATGTAACTCCCTAAACAACAGGTACTAACTTGGTACCATGGAGAACAGTTATGCTGATCATATTTTCTCTGCTTTCTTTTTTTTTAGGGTTTCATCAAAGATGTACACGAAGACTCCCTCACAATAGTCTTTGAAAACAAGTAAGTTGGCCGAGCTTTTCCTTGCTCTTTCCCAAAGCCTTTGACGAGGATTTGCTTGTGTGTTCACTCTCTGCCACCTACACAACCAACACACATATAAAGTTAGCCAAGAAGAGCTTTACCCTGTTTAAATGCAGTGTATGTGTCTCTGGGGTCTTTAACAGTGGCTTAGCAATGGTACTGCAGGCTGGCCTGTTACCAGTTATCTTGAAATATTTAAATAAAATATATAAACACACACTACCGTTCAAAAGTTTGGGGTCGGCACGATTAAAAAATAAATAAATAAATCAGCAAGGATGTGTTAAATTGACAGTAAAAACATTTGTAATGTTATAAAAGCCCTGTTCATTTTAGCTTTATTAAGCAGAACAACTGTTTTCAACATTGATATAATAAGAAGTGTTAATTGAGCAGCAAATTATCATATTGTGATTTCTGAAGGGTCACGTGAGACAGGAGTAATGATGCTGAAAATCATAAATAAAATGCATTTAAATAGAAACATTTCAAAATGTAATCATATTTCACAATATTACTGTTTTACTGTATTTTTGTTTAAATGTTTTTATTTGCTATTTCAGCAGAAGATCATTTAGTTTTTTTTTATGCAAACAAATAAAACGTACATCCTAACAAATATGGATGATATTTACAACATCCATAAATACAACATCCATCCCCACCCAAAAACTCAACCCAAAAGTGTTATCCAGTGGTTTTACTGTTTTTTGATCCAATAAATGCAAACTTGGTGAGCATAAGAGGCTTCTTTCAAAAACATTTTTAAAAAAGTACCCCAAACTTATAATGTGTAGACATATTTAAAAAAACAAAACATTATTTTATTTATTAAATTCATTCTAGTATGAACGTACAAGTATATCAATCTATTTAAATGCATGTAAGATGGGGTCTTATCTGATTTGGCACACCTCACTATCAGCTTGTTTTCTTTAGCGCTTAACTGATAGATCACTTCCACTTTTCCTTTAGCCATGTGCTCCAGCGCGTCTCTCTCGGGCATCTGTCAGACAGCTCTTTATAGTTCTCCTTTCCCCCCCATGTCACCCTACTCCTCCCATCGTTATCTGTCGTTTTTCTTCTCCTCTCACTCCCCGTTTCGGGCGGACTGAGACCCATAAATAGCCCGGTGAGGTATGCAGGCAGGGGAGTGTGGGACGGTAGCCCTGCCATTCTTGGGATGGTTCTGCTGACCCATGGACAACCAGGAGCACGACCATCTCTCTGATACCATGTGCTTTGGATTTTATTAGATTTGTGTATAATGGGGTCTAACTAACCTGAGTTTAGCTGATATGGTCAAACCGATTAAGAAGACTGTGAGGTTTTGTTCATGACACTCGCAGTTTTAATTTAAGAGTGACTTATTCAAAGTTGTGCATCTGAGAGCATACGTTTTGCTCATTGCAGTAGAGCCACAATGAACCCTCAAATCTCGGTGTCGACACCCCTCCTCCGCACATTTACTCCTCCACTAGAGTGATACTAAATTGACACTGACATCTGCCAGAGCAAACGTATTTCATTAAACCGCTGTTTCTCTCTGCGTCGGGTTCATGAGTGCAGGGTTTTTGGAGGTGGGGTGTCAAAGAAGTGAAACTAGAGTTGTACCTGTCGTTAGAAAGCTGACTGACAGTTCCCTCTGTGTGTGTGTGTGTGTGTGTGGCTTCTTTCCACAAGTTGGCAACCGGAGAGACAGCTGCCGTTCAGTGACGTGAGGTTGCCGCCCCCAACCGATTACCACAAGGACATTTGTGAGGGAGATGAGGTGGAGGTAGGGATACATTCACTCCTTAAATCATCACCCTGAAGAAAAAAAAATCCCCCACATATGAATCATCACTGGAGAAATAGCCCTTCGAAATGCTCTGCTTACAAAACATGCATCAGACTCTCATCTTACATTCACTTTCCTTTGCTCTAAACACTGGTCATTCTTTAAAGACAACATGAAATGCCTTTACAACACATTTCACTTTTGTAAATTTAGTACTTCGGAGTGAGACGCAGGAATTTATGTATAAAGGGGCTTTATTTATAATGAGATTTTATCCATGGGATTTGATTGGATGCCTATGCAGCCTTTATGTGAGTAGAAAAGTAATTTCAGAGGTGACAAAAGTTGTTATATTTTGACTACAATATATTTTGACTAATAATAATAATAAAAATAAAAAATAGAATGGTGTGTGCTGAATAATAAATTCATGTTGTCTTTAAGAGTGTTAACGTTCATTCTGATTTATACCTCTCCTGTATTTTCATCACTATATACTAAATATTCTCACTGCAACACCTGTATAACTTAAAGGGGTCATGACATAATCAAATTTGCTTTTGACATGTAAGAGGTCTTTGAACCATTAAAACTTCATGCAAGTGTCATGGCTTATAACTTCATCCTCATTATAAACAAAGCATTTATTCAATCAAGCTCCAAAAACTGTTAGTTTTGATATTACAGGATCTGTGACGTCACATGGGCAAATACATTTGTAATGTTATTGACATAATATTTTCAAACCACTTTGGCGTTGATACGGTTTCCTATGGAATGAGTTTTAGCCAATCATAACAGTGGCTTTACTAACAAACCTTAAATGAGCCGCACTTAAAAATGGATCATGCAGACAGGATCAGAATGAATGTTGAAAATAATAGTTTTTCTGCATATATATTTGTTTTTGTGTGTGACAACCTTTATTAACATTATAAGTAAACCTCGTGGAAAATGTTAAATTAATAAAAAATTAATGTCAAGACCCCTTTAAATTGCAAAACATGATCCACCATTTGATATTGGCCATTTTATGTTCCAATATCTGGTATTGGCTGAAATTTTTTAATTTTAGTGTTTTTTGAATCTATATTATTAAAAAATAATATAGAATTTCAATATCTACTATTTCTGTTATTGGTCACAACAAGAAAATAATTATCTTGATCTGTTAATCACTGAAATTGTACTTCAAGTACTAAGTTATGTGGTAAATATTGTGTAAAATAAGTGTTTCTGCAAATGTATCTACATCTTAATAGCTATTACATTATTTTATAATATATATATATATTGGGCATCCTAATCTAGGTCTTCCATTTAAGAAATCGGTTGACCAAAACATGCCGCCATCTTGCAACACACTCCTTTTATTGACAAACGAACACTAATTAATTTCCTGCTTTCACACAATGTCCATTTTCCCCAGTGCTTTCCTTCCACACACTCACCTGCGCTGGTCTTTCTCCTGCAGGTTTACTCCAGAGCCAACGAGCAGGAGCCCTGCGGCTGGTGGATGGCGAGGGTGAGGATGATGAAGGGAGAGGTAAGTCGGGCCCAGGTGAGCAAGCTGTGCACATGAGCATGTGTTTGATCAGATGTGGGTTACAGGGTCTGCATTTCAAGGGTTCTCGGTCTCATTATTCACGCCTCCGAAATTGAGTCCAAAGTGAACGTATGAATATTGATGAAGGGTGTTTCGGGTCTTTTTGGGACTTGCTGCTCCATTAGGCCTTTAACACACACATCTGCAGCACTGACCCACTTACCCACAACCACTAGAGTGATCTCATTTATTGAGTCAGACTGAACCCCCTGGTGATCTAATAGCAGATTGCCTTAAGCTCTAGAATATGTGTTCAGTTTGCATGAGCAAGATAAACAACCGCAAAATGTAGGTCCATTTAAAGACATCTGGAATCTATATGGATCCCACTTAAGGAATCAGATTAAAGGAATGCTCTGGTTTCAATACTAGTAATGTCTGAATGGCTGCATCATTAAAGATTATTTTCCTATTATTGCCTATTACGCCCTTTTACAAAGTCTTGATTTTGGGGTCTACTACGATAAGTTTTCATTCTTGAATGCACATTATTTTTCACATATTCTCCACTGTTGCAGCTCCTCTTTTCCCAGTCAGTAACGCTCCGTTTAGTTCCTGCTTCTATGCAGCCCCGCCTTCTGAAAAGCACAGTGTGCTCTGATTGGTCAGCTGTACCAGTGTGTTGTGATTGGTCAAGCTCTTCGGCGTGTTTGGGAAATGTCCCGCCTCTTACCATAATCGCGAGTTTCAACACACTACTAACTAACTCAACCAGGCCCCATTCCTTTATTCTGCGTATGCCTTGGGCGGGAATTATTTAAATGAGGAATATTGTGACGTGTTCGCTCCTGAAAGAAAACTCAAGACTAGAATGGAGGTGTTTCAGGGAGTTCAGAAACGGTGACACTGATATAGAGAATAACTCCCGCTGGAGGGACTTTAGCAACATTACACACTAAAGAAAGATGAACGTAAAAAAAAAAAATCATAATGAGTCCTCTTTAATACACTTAAATTAATACTAATACACACTCCTCAGAGCTTGTGTCTGCCGCTGTTTATTGTCACATGTTCCTGTTCAAACCTGCCTCTACACACATTTTTGGCTAATTAGGTTAAGGCAGCGCATGGGTGACAGTCAGACTTCTCGTCGTGAAGCACTGGGACCCTGTCTTCTCCCTCCTGCACACTTTACTCTTGATACTGGGACAGTCGAATAATAGGACCAATTTAGACTTGACTTTTGACTGCATTCTAGGTCATCGAGTGTAGTCGCGTGTTACGCTGATATGAGAAGTGGCTGCTTATTAAAGGGTTTGTTTTTGGGCAGGACGGGCTGTTCCCCGATTACCTTCAAATCGATTTTCTTCCTCGCTGCTTTTATTGCGTTACAGGCAGTAGATACTTAATGTTCCCTTAATGCTTCTGTCGGCAAGATGGCTTCGGTCTCACTGAGCGTGTGCTAGCGTGTCTCATCAGAGTGACTTATTACTGTCATTTTGAGCTAGTGGTCTAGCACAACAAAAGCGTCTTTGAGCAGCTTCAGTCTGTTTGCTGTGTCTTTAAAGTGGCGAGGCTGTGAAAGAGGCCGTTGTGATAAACAGTCAGCTGGTCATTACCGCAAAATAAACCCTCAGGAGCCACAGTCAAAGATGACTACCTTTATCCCACTTGTTGCATGGATAATTGCCAAATAAGTAAATAAGAGGGCATTTAAAATTGTTTTTGAGTTTGACTTTATTAAATGGTCAAATTTGCATCTTAAAGGAACACTCCACTTTTTTTGGAAATAGGCTCATTTTCCTATTCAGGAATCATTATACAGTTGAGTTTTACCGTTTTCGAATCCATTCAGCCGATCTCCGGGTCTGGCGGTAGCACTTTTAGCATAGCTTAGCGTAGATCATTGAATCTGATTAGACCGTTAGCATCTCTCTCAACAAATTGACCGAAGAGTTTAGATATTTTTCCTATTTAACTGTGCTGCCGTACCAGCAGTGCAATGATATTTCAAACTTAGTGCCGGTCACGTTGGAAGTTTTCTAGCTGGGGACTATTTTCAGGCGCGGTGTAATATCATTGCGCTGCTGGTACGATGGCACAGTCCCTTGATTATTACGCAGGAATGAGAGTATAGTTCCTAGTCACATTGGCCTAGAAAATCACAACTTTTCTTTTTCTGTCGATCTTAGTACACTATGTAACTGCAGAAGAATCAAGTTTTAAGTAGGAAAAATATCAAATTTTGAGAGAGATTCTAATGGTCTAATCCGATTCAATGATCTATGCTAAGCTAATGCTAAAAGTGCTACCGCCAGACCCGGAGATCGGCTGAATGGATTCGAAAACTGTAAAACTCAACTGTTTAACTCTAGGGGAGTTGGAAAAGGGGAGTTTTTCATTTCCAAAAAAAGTGGAGTATTCCTTTAACAGTATTTATAAAAAAATATTTGATTCAAGAATGCTGTGTTTGACCAATCAAAATGATTCCACAGAGCAACAACTGGTATAAAACAATTGAACTACCCAAGCATAGGTTAGCATGCAGACATTATCGTGTGTGATATCTATTTTTATTATTTCATCCCGATTCAGTTCTATGTGATCGAGTATGCAGCCTGCGACGCCACATACAACGAAATCGTCACATCGGAACGAATCCGGCCAGTCAATCCCAACAGCCCCTCCTCTGAAAGCTCCTTCTACAAAGTCCCTATTGCTGTACCCGAGGATCTCAGAGAAATGTAAGTCACACGTTCTGATGGTCCACTTTTTAATGTTTACAACTTTTTATTGCAGTGGTTCTGTGGGGTCGCAGGTCTAATCTGATAGGGTGGCACACAGCTAAGGTTTGGTATCGTTTGAATTTTAGCAATTTGGATTCTGCTTATCAATTCCAATATGGTAAAAAAAACAATCAAACATCAAAACATCAAAAATATTATTGTGTGCTTTTTTGCAAAACGTTCTGTTCCAGCTGAATGCCATTACCAAAAATCAGAAGCTTAAAGACATAACTAATAAACTAGACTAACTGATATACATTTCAAACATTATTAAAGACAAGTGTACAGTCGGTAATACAATAAGAACATATAATCAAATTAGCAATAGCACAAATAAATACAACTGAACAAAGTTGTGTAAAATATGTGAAATCACTGCATAGTTTTATTTTTTATTATAGATTTCTCCTTATTAAAGTTACAAAAGTTATTTAGTGAAGATCTGTGAGTGATTTTCTTTTTCTTTTGTTCTTTGATTAACAGTAATGACTGACGGCAGCAGGTTTATTAGGTATTTATTAGTATTCATATTGTATGAGAGGTGGCTTTTTGTGCCATGCACAGAAAACACGTGCCGAATTGAGTTCTCTTTCATGTCGTCTTGCTTGCGCTTTAATGGTTTAAAACCAGATTCAAATGCGCTCACAAGAATCTAAGTGGAATCAAAAAATTTTTTACGAGTATCTGATTCCTGACTAGAAATGGAATTAATATTCGATTCCCAACTCTACCTAGAGCAGGGAAAATGCTCAATGCAACCAATTATACAATCATGCATAGTTAGGGTGGAAAAATAAATGGTCTTTTTATAACTTTTTGAAATATTTATATTGCACTACAGTCCAAAAGTTTGGGGTCAGTAAAAAAATTAATTTATTTATACTTTTTTTCAACAAGCATTAAAATGATCATTTATATAATTGTATATGACCATTTGTTATTAACATTTTAGAAAAGATTTCTATTTCAAATAAATTATAATCTTTTGAACTTTGCATTAATCAAAGAACCCTGAAAAAAAAATCTATTTCCATAAAAATATGAAGAATATGAAATCAGAATGATTTCTGAAGGATCATGTGACACTGAAGACTGGAGTAACGATGCTGAAAATACAGCTTTGATCACAGGAATATTTTAAATTGTAATATTTAAGTTTTACGGTGTTTTTTTTATTATCAAATGCTGCCTTAGTGAGCATAAGAGACTTATGATCTCAAACTTTTTGAATAGTAGTGTACATCTGCACATTTTCTGTTCTGTCCACATCTATCTTGCTTCCTCTAAGCAGTATTTTAGTTTAAATTTGTCTGTCATTTTATCTCATGCTAACTAAATTAAGCCAACGTGAACAGATGGTGCGATGATGCTTAAAAGCCATGAAAAAAATAATATATATTTTATAAAATACGACCCAGGTTATATTAACTCTATTAAGACAGACCAGCAGAACCATTGCTTTATTGATTTTGTAGTTTGGGATTTTGGAAGAATTGTTTATTTATTTATATTTTGAATATTGCAGCTGTTTAACTGAGAACATCCACAAAGACTTCAGGAAAGCAATCGGAGCCAACTGCATCTTCTACAACACCTCTACACACCAACTAATTGTCCTGGTCGGTGTTTAATGCTTATTTATTCTCTCTTTATGAGACTGAAATATGCTCTGTTGTGTCTGAAGGTGTTTGTCTGTTTCTCCACAGTCCACGAACGAGTCCACGGTGAAACGAGCATCTCTACTGAGTGACATGCACTTCCGGAGTATTCGCACCAAACTCATGCTGATGTCCCGTAATGAGGAGGCCACCAAACACTTAGAGGTTAGCAAATATGTGATGCATGTGATACTCGTTTTACATTTAAATAGGTTAGCCCAGGGGTCGGCAACCCAAAATGTTGAAAGAGCCATATTGGACCAAAAAAAAAAAAATCTAATCTGTCTGGAGCCGCAAAAAATTAAAAGCCTTATATAAGCCTTATAATGAAGGCAACACATGCTGTAAGTGTCTATATTAGCTTTATTAGCCCCCTAGTATCAAAATGATAAGTATGCTACAAATACATACCGGTAATGAGCAAGGCGACCTTTGTTTCGAATCTGTCACTTTATTGTTTCCATGGTTGCGCGTCATTGCTTGTCACGTGACACAGCGCAATCACAACACAGCGCTGAATGAATGATGATCTGCTTTCATGTAATTTTTCCTTTTTTAGTAAAAATATTCACACATTTATTATCTATAGTATGAAACACTGATATTCCGATTGTCAAATATGTAAATGTAGATTTGTTTTGTTGTATAAACACCTTTATAACGATTGCGTTAGTTGAGCTGTAACTTGTCTGTTGGATTTACAACGCGTCAATTCATCCACTTCTCCCGAAATACATGAAAGTAAGTGGCTGGTGAACTGGGAGAAGAATAGGGTAAAATGTAAAGCTACTTACACAATGTGTATCTGATATGAGTAAAACGTGTCGTCTTTTTATATTATAAAGGATTATTATTGCCGCTTCCATAGACATCAGTGTATATTTTACAACATCAAATTCATTGTTTTTTTTAGTACTTATGTGATTCTTAAATGTCTTAAACCTAAAATAACCATTATGTGGTTAAAAACACTGAATAGTTGTGATATATGACAAGCACTTAGCGCGCCTGTCTCTGGCTCAGCGCCAGCCAACGCGCCAAAGCACGTTTGAATTTAGCAGTTGATCACGTGATGCACTGAGCGTTCTAATCACTCCAGGGACCAGCCAAGACTGACCACACCGGTGTGATCGTACGTACGAAAGGGTTTAAAACAAAAAATATTTTTTCCATTTTCATATTTTTTTAAAAGCTCCAGGGAGCCACTAGGGCGGCGCTTAAGAGCCGCAGGTTGCCGACCCCTGGGTTAGCCTGTCCTAAACAACACAATGAACATGAAGATATAATAGCTGAATGAGATTATTGCATTGATTGTTAATAATATCAACTTGACCGATTAACAGAAATAGTCGCTCCCCCTTGTGTCAGGTGCAGGCTTGATAATGGCATTTGTAAAATAGTTTTCATTTGAGTAAATATTGTAGAAAAATATCTTATACAGGTGAAACTCGAAAAATTAGAATATGGTGCAAGTTAATTTATTTCAGTAATTCAACTTAAAAGGTGAAACTAATATATTATATAGACTCATTACATGCAAAGTGAGATATTTCAAGCCTTTATTTGTTATTATAATTGTGTTATAATATTATTATAATCTTATAATTTTTTATATAATTTTGATTATGGCTTACAGCTTATGAAAACCCCAAATTCAAAATTAGAATATTGTGAAAAGTTTTCATAATCTGTAAGACATACTCATCAAAATTATAACAAAGGCTTGAAATATCTCACTTTGCATGTAATGAGTCTATATAATATATTAGTTTCACCTGTTAAGTTGAATTACTGAAATGAACTTTTTTGAGTTTCACATGTACATCTCTTTTGCTGTCTTTAAATTGTATCATGTATATATTCTTGCTATTATTTATTTGGCAGCTTGGTCTGTGGATAGCAGTATAGGCATAAACCCATGTAAGTTGAGGAATAGTTAACTTGATTTAGTTCTAATACAACAATGTTTTACCACAAATATCAATTCATTAAGTAAACAAACACTGAATAGCTGCCTGTGCTTTTTTTTATTTGGGTAGAGCAGATTTCTTTTTTTTTCCTGAAGCGGCACAATTTGTGGGAAGAATTCGTCTGCACTTCAAACTTTGTTCCCCTGTTGATTGTTAGTGCAGTTTTCTGGTCATTATGTACATGTTCCTGTAAAAGTGATCCTGGTCATGCTAGAAAGCCCATGTGGTTTAATTAAACAGACATCCAGCTCAACGTGTGTGTTCTTGTGTGTGCCGCAGACAAGTAAACAGCTGGCGTCTGCGTATCAGGAGGAAGTGAAGGTGCGTGAGGATCTGATGGGTTTGGCCATCGGCTCTCATGGCGCCAACATCCAACAGGCCCGCAAAGTTCCCGGCGTCACAGCCATTGAGCTGGAAGAAGAGAGCTGCACATTCAGGATCTACGGAGAGGTCTTCATCTTTTCTTTTCTTTTAAGAGCTTTTTTTAGGGGTGTGACGATACATGCATTCGTACCAAAAAAGTTCTGTACGGGTCTTTCGGTTCGGTAATGCATGTGTACTAAACGAATACAGTGTTGTTTTGACCCGCTGCACGTTAGGGCTTGAGCGACTTCAGATTTTTTTTAAGTCGACATTTGTATTTAAAGTCGAGTCTGATGACAACATTACTGAACAAATTAGTAGCACAGCAAATATTGTTTATATGAATGCATTAGTGAGAGCGCGATTACGTGTGAATTAATTCTACCTGGCAGCGTCTCTCTACTAATAGTGATTTTAGTTACTAAGAAATATATGCTAGAACTTTTCAGTTTCTAAGATATTTTTTTCATCAATCACATACAGTTGACAACACATTTCTACGCTACTGAATGTTCCTGTGTGCGCGCGATCTGCACGTGATGTGCAAGCTACTGCCTGTGTGTGTGTGCGTTACAATGCAGCAATGCATTAGTTTAGAACGGCGATTAACTTTTTAAAACACTCATTCAGCTGATCAAGTTTAGTGTCCAGATGGTAATAGCCTAATCAAACACATCTTGTGATGCGCTCTCGGAGTATGTGTTTCTCATTTTAACTGTTGGAAACGGAGCATAAGGGCCTTTCACATATCGCTCAAGTTTATTTCAAATGTAGGCGCGTGGCATGCGGTGTGGCGCACTTTTTATCAGGCGCGCCTCTGCCACGACGAGATGAAAACATCTAAACTTTTCAGAATGCCGCAAGCACACCGCAGGTCATGTGATTAACCAACCAATCAGTTTCGGCCTTTCCGTAACATGGAAAGCTCGGCCGAACAGCTGATCATAGCTGTACAGGGCGGGTTTTTATTTCTCAACTCCATAAATATATCTAGTAGTAAAGCTAATGCAAGGGCTAGAAATCAATTAATCCTTTGCTGATACTTCCTCGTCATCATGGAGAGCGCAGTTCATGGTTCACGGGAGTGCAAACGCTTGTGGAAAGAAACGCCTTCCACGTGTTTTTTTTGTGTTTTTTTTAGAAGTCAAAATAAGACTTTATTGAACAAAGCAACAAAGCCGAGATGACAGTCACCGCATCTGAATTTGTCTCTGACCAGATCACTATTAAACATTTTTCTAATCTGCTGTTTGGCAGATTCACCCCACCTGTTTCCCACAATTCAACTCCTCTCGTCTTTCTCTTTAATTGCGAAATCCTGAAGTTGATATCTTTAAAAAAAAAAATCTTTATTTAATTTTTTTTATCCTTAAACATATAACATTTATATTAAGCGCTTGAAACATTAAACCTACATGGCTTGAACTAGAGTCAGATGCATGTTGTTTAATGCGATGTTTCATTTCGCATAAAGCATTATCCTGACAGCAAACAAGTCTACGTTTAACTTTGCAGACTTCAATGCACAAGTGACAGCGTCTACGGATGAGCCTCAAATAGACGGAGCGGATTAGAATGGGAGCGCAATAATTCTAACCTTATTCTAAAGTAGTTTGCTTGCATATTTTGCATCTAAAACCTTAATTTTTTGTGTACCGTTAAACACCTTGTTCATCTTGTGTGGTTTTATAAAGATGCATGTAAGGTGAGTGACTGCTGTGTTTTTGACGGGTTTTCTCTTTCTGACTCAAGACCCCAGAGGCAGTAAAGCAGGCCAGAACTTTTCTGGAGTTTAAAGAGGATTCCTTCCCGGTTCCCAGGAATCTCGTCGGTGAGTTGGTTTTCGGCTTCTTAGATGCATTTCATTTCCAATTCTGGATGCAGTTTATTTGTGGAGCGACATACATTTTGAAAATTGTCCTACCCAATGATTCTCTTTTACAACAGGCAAGGTCATTGGCAAAAACGGCAAAATTATCCAGGAAATAGTAGACAAATCAGGTGTGGTTCGGGTCCGGATCGAAGGGGACAATGATAAAAAGCTGCCCAGGGAGGAGGTAGGCAGGCAGGGGGCTGGCAGAGACAACACTGTCAACACTGTCAGCAGCCAAGAGGTGAATGAGCCGCCCACCCAATACAACAAATACAGCTAAATAAAACCTCAGTGAGGAAATCAACACATTATTAATAACAAGCTGTTTATTTTCATGAAAGGGGACACGCATTGTGACATGTTTGTAACCTTAAACATCTGAAGTAGCTTCTGAATTTACTAACAGCACAACTGTTTTCTTCACTTTCTCTTGTTTCCAGGGAATGGTTCCCTTTATCTTTGTTGGAACCAAAGAGAACATCAGTAATGCCCAGGCTTTGCTCGAATACCACGTGGCCTACCTTCAGGTTAGTCACCAGTCATAAAAACTGACGTTTGTCCTTTTTTTGCACATGCATTTCACTTTAAGGGTGTCTGGAAATCCCATGTGTTTGTTCTGTTCATGTTGATACATTATTTGCAACACAAAATTGCACAGATTCATTGTACCACTAAAGAGGTTGTAAACTAACTTTGGTATCTTGACTGGTCAGCTGATCTCGTCTTTCATGGAAAGCTGTTGGTCACCCTTAACCACGAACTGACACTAAAAATAACCCCATTAGGGGTAGATATGGTTGGGGAGCGGGCAAAGTGTGGATTACATGCCATCTACTCCTCTCAAAATAGACGTTTCCCCTCTCCGTCCCGTCCCAGCTCTACCAGCGCTCAGCTGCTGTTTCAAACCTCCAGCTGTCACATTCTGCTTTGACACCCGCACACACGCTTACAACATGTTGCATCTAGTGCAAACCCACTGCGATAAATGCTGTCTGTGCAGATAATCCTGCTAGACTGATACCACGAAGAACCGCCAATAATGTTTTTTATTATGTTTTGTGATGGTAAAACAAACAATTGTTAATAATAACTGCTTACGTTATTATTTTCTTATAATAATTTATAATATAATATTACATACTGTATTATATTGTCAGCAATATAAATAGCATATTTAATATTTTCCCCCATCTGCTTTAAAAAAAATTAATGAAAACCAGTAATTATATTTTATTATAATTGTGTGTGTGTGTGTGTGTGTGTGTGTGTGTGTGTGTATATATGTATACATGTGTATATATATATATATATATATAATATATATATATATAAATAAAACAAATAAATAAATAGGGCTGTCAAGTGATTAATTTATCCAATAACACGGTGACGAATTAATCTAACGATTAACATTTTTGTTATATTATATATGGCAATATATTATATTGTCTTACATTGCATTTTATTTGTTTCTCATAACTCCTCTGTTTCTCTGTGATTGACAGGAGGTGGAGCAGTTGCGTCTGGAGCGTCTACAGATCGACGAGCAGCTCCGTCAGATTGGGGTGGGATATCGCGCAGCTCCCAGCCGCTCGGGGTCAGGGGTCGCCGGTGAGCGTGAGCGGGGATACCTCACGGACGAGAGCACGAACTCTGTGCAGACCACACGCACCTACGGAGGAAGAGGACGTGGACGCAAATCTAACAATGCGTACTCTGGCTATGGTGAGACTACAACTCCCATGATGCTCCTCTGTGTTTAACAAGTCTATCTGATCCTTAAGTTCGACGTCAAGCGTCACTGTTTCCGGGTCTAAACTAACGGTACTATATACACTCGCTTTAAAACTACAGGAGAATCATGATCTTAACGTCAAGTCAAAAATATTTGTATAGCGCTTTTCACAATACAGATTGTATCAAAGCAGCTTCACAGTATTCAATTAAAATAATAATAAAACGTCCATGTTTGGTAATGCTAATCAATAGTATTATTCATTGATTAATTAAATTATAAATATATTGAGTATCCCCAACTGAGCAAGCCAACATTAAAGGGCATATTGCAGGTTAGAGTACCCAGTGAGCCAATGTATAGAAAAATAATGTAGGAACTAGATTTAGATTTAAATATAAACATATACTTATAAAACGCTATTTAGGCTTCTGGAGTCGTTTTTGTGAGAATTTTACTTCCGCATTTGAAAACCGCCAAACCGGAAGTGACATAACGGGAGGGAGAGCGGTCAAAGTAAACAATAGGAAAGCAATGGATCGCAATGACAGCTCGGACGCTGAGGAAATTGTAGCCTAAATGACGGACCTCAGCCATATAATTCTGAGCCTGATATGAAGCCAAGAGAGCAGGACAGGCCAGGATTAGACAGAACAACAGTCAGAGGAGACGCATTGAGTTGTGGTGTGAGGAGAACAGGGCAGGGGTCTCGGTGAGAGAACAGTGTTAGCTTCAGACTGTATAGCTTGTAGATGTATTCATGTTAGCCGAGATAGCCTATGTATAAGACTATGCTCAGATCACAATATTGTACAGAATATGATCATGTATCAGGCAAAAGCAAAGCTAGTATTTAGACCCTTACCTGCATGTTTTGTGTGTCAGCCATTAGGAGACAGTTTCCAGAGGAAGAGGGACTTTATAAAGGCTTTGAATGGCTCCATTTTGGTGACCAAGAATAAAAAAATAAATCACAACTGTCTTGCTGTATAAAAACTTTATGTAGAAACAGCCAACACAAACATTAAAATACAGATTTAAAACGAACATAATATATTATATATATAATAAGTGTCAGCTGCAGACTAATAACAAACACATAAATGCATTACATTACAAGTTTATGTAGGATATGTTAATGAATTAAATTAAAGGAGAACTCCAGCGCAAAATGAACCTTTGGTCTAATTACACATTGTTACCTAGTCAACCGTTATCTGAGATTTGTTTTCATGATTATCGAATGTAAATAGTTTTATCTCTAAAAACAGTTTAGCCTATAACGCTAGTATAACGCTAGTATATGGGGCATAGAGTAATGACAAATAAAAATCGCTTGTTAATACCACTAACAAGGCTCAAAATAGCCCCACACTAACACGGTAGCATAATGAGGGTCCCTACCTTCAAACCGAAGCATTGAGAACTTTGTCAGTGTCCAGACAGTTTAATAAGAAGATATTTTATACATAGTCAACTTCACGTATATAAGCAGAATCCATCTTTGAAAAACAGACTCTATCAATCGATCTACGAGCCACCGATCCAAATGCGCTGGACCATATGAGATTCTACACTAGTTCAGCGCACTTGGATCGGTGGCTCGTAGTTCGACTGATAGTCTGTTTTTCAAAGATGGATTCTGCCTGTATACGTGAAGTTGACTATGTATAAAATATCTTCTTATTAAACTGTCTGGACACTGACAAAGTCCTCAATGCTTCGGTTTGAAGGTAGGGACCCTCATTATGCTACCGTGTTAGTGTGGGGGCTATTTTGAGCCTTGTTAGTGGTATTAACAAGCGATTTTTATTTGTCATTACTCCATGCCCCATATACTAGCGTTATACTAGCGTTATAGGCTAAACTGTTTTTAGAGATAAAACTATTTACATTCGATAATCATGAAAACAAATCTCAGATAACGGTTGACTAGGTAACAATGTGTAATTAGACCAAAGGGTTCATTTTGCGCTGGAGTTCTCCTTTAAGACAAGGCACATTTTGTAAAACGGATGTACAATAAGTGATCTCTGACGGATCCGTGACCGTCATGTTTCCCGCCGGTGGCCGACACACATGCTGACGGAGGACCGGGCGACCCGATGAAGGAGCCGGGACAGTGTGCACATATCGCCGCCGTCATATAACTTCATCATATCACCGGGATTATAATCATCCGGTCTATAGTGAACGCTACCACACTATCGCATTTTCCGAAGCAGAAGTGAAGTCCCGTCTCTTACCCTGCACAAAACGCACACAGGCACGGAAGAGAGCACCGTCCTTTTTCTTGTTCGGAAACCTGTGGACTTGATGTCCTGACAGGCCATAATTCACAATAATTACCACGACGATGATTAATTGAAATGCAATAACCATCAAAAACACACAATCACAAGTGAATACCAACCTACTCTGCACTGAGCAAACGCAGAGCCTGTCAAACGACTCCTACTGGTGACGTAATATCATGCCATAGTGGAAAAAAAGCGTTTTTTCAACACGGTCGAGGAAACTGTCAGGTTTTTACTAAATTTGTGCCCTTATGTCTTGCAAAACAATCCTGCTTTTTCTTGTCATATAGTATTTTCATACAAGGTTATATATTAATAAAAAAATTTTAAAAAACCTACAATATTCCCTTTAATCTCCATACTGAAATCCCAGATGTCCAGACTGTGATTCATCTTTAATGAATCATTAATAATATTGGTGCCCGGGACGCCTCGAGTCCAGAGACTGTAGTGTACACATCAGCAGTTTATAAAAGTTTACCTTAAATGTGTAACCTGATTAAATAGTGCTCAAAAACTTGAAACAAGTGGAGGCCCGGAAACACACTATCCCTTACAACACGACTACAAGCGGAAACATTTCGATCATGTGTAATAAGATGTACAACAGGTTACGGCACCCCTTTGTAAAAGGCATATTTGCTGTTAATTTCCTCTAAACCACTAGATGGCACAAAAAACCTCCACAGCTCTTTTCTCCACACCTGCCTTTCACCCTTCACCTGGACGCTTGTCTGAATCTTGACACGATCGCTAGCAACAACACAGCGTAGATTCTGCGGCAAGATGATCTAATGTAAAAAAAAATTTGGATATTACTTCAGGTGGCGTTTTACTTCATGCCAATGGGCTTTATATGAGGACTTTTGACTTGCACTATTTATCTTTTTTTTTTTAAACAAATCAAACCACTTCATTAATGTCCTATAAAAAAAATACTTTATTTTCTACAGTCATACACAATGAGAATTTCATTTCAAAAGCTAACGTCTGCTTTGTGAAGACCGCTCGTGCATGCGATTCCTTAAACATACAATTGTTTGATTCGATTTTTTATTTTGTAGTCCTTATAATTACATAATCATTTTTTAAAAAAATATTAAAAATGTTCAGGTCGGTAAAAAAAAAAGTAGAGATCAAGAATAGTTTTGGAATCGGATCGTGAGGCGCCTAAAGATTCCCAGATTATAGATTGATTATAGATTGATTAAAGATTATATATTGTCATTTATAAATACTCAATCATATGCCAACTTAGTATCTATCCTACAATATATTTGTGGAAAGCACTACAAAAAAATATTTCCATCAATAACCGTGACCCTATGATCCTGAATGGCTTCAAATACAACATGCTTTTCACACAATTGTCAGAAGCAAATATATAACCGGGGTGTTAATCAGCTGAATGCGTGTGACGTTTAATTTTAATCTGTTTCAAAATCTCTCGGTGGCAGTCAGCTGCTCAACACTTTCTTTTCTTTCTTTATTCATCCTTGTCATCCTCGCAGGAACAAACTCTGAGCTGTCGAATGCGTCCGAGACTGAAGAGCTGGGGGAGCGGGAGCTCAGGCCCAAGGGTGTCGGGTCAGATGATCGCGGCTCCAAGCGCGGAGGTCGAGGCCGCGGCTCCAGCGCTGGCAGGGGCCGAGGAGGACCGGGGCCCCGAAACACTAACACCATCAGCTCCGGTACATCACGCCTGTGATCAATACAGAATTAAATAAAGCCTTGGAACCTTTTATAGCGCATATTCTTTCTTTTTTAGTTATGCTGTAAAATATTTAACCTGGTAGTTGTGACTCGTGAGTGAAATCTCTCTTTCTGTTAGTAATAATAATAAATTGTCATCTAGTAAAACAACTGAAAGTATCATGAAAATTAAATTAGCAAAAGTTGTGGGAACTAAAGTTTCTAGAGATAGCAATACAATTGATATTGTTCTTATTGTTCTTATATTGATATTGTGGTGGAAAATTATTCGTTTAGATTAATCGATAAATTAGTTGATAGATTAATCGATACAAAAATAGTCGTTGGTGGCAGCCCTAGATAATATATAATAAATATTTTTGAATACTATTATTATTATTAACAACTCTTTCCCCACCAGCATTTTTAAAGCTTTCATGCCCCCTCCTGAATTTTCTGTTGTATAAATATCTGTACATGCAAAATATATCAAAAGAAAGAACAGACCCTCTGCTTTTAAACAACAACTAAAAAGCATTTTATTCTAGCTTTCATTAAAAAAATGATGATCAAAAAGCACAGATGGAGTAGATCGAGTTCATCAACACTCCTGAAGCTCGTACTGGTCAACATTTCATTCAGTAACATTAGGCAGTTGTTATTTATATTGTGTTAAATGTTGTGGATTGTTATTTTACATGTGCATAAGCAATGCTTCTATCATGTGTCTCCTTCTCCTGTGTTTTGATGTGGAGATTCTGTACTATTTCAGAAGATGCGTAATAGCGCCCCCTACCCACCCCGTGTGCAGGATTAGACACTACTCTGAAGTAGGAGCTCATTTAGTGCCACCTTAAAAAAGGTGTTCCTTTAACTAAAATCGTTCCCAGTTCCTGTGGTCCAAAAAAAACCTGCAAAAAGCCAATAATTATAGGAACTATGGAAACGTTCATGTTCAAAAGCCCCCTCATGCAAACTCCTGCCTGTCATGTTTTGTGCCCTGCTGATCTTCTGTGTGTTCCCAGTGCTCCGAGATCCAGACAGCAACCCGTTCTCTCTGCTGGAGGGAGACGGGGAACTGGGCGGCGACACAGACGCCAGTGAGAACATGAGCGGCATCGACCGCAGGAGACGCTCACCAGCCGTCGCCGTAATGACCAGGAGCCCAGCCTTATGGACGCAGCTGCTAACGAATCAGACGGTCAGGCAGCCACCAGTGAGAACGGACTGGGTATGACAAAGTTTATGATTTGATTTAAGAACATTTGAGCTCACATAATCTGACCCTGTATTTGCATAGCAGTATTAACTTTTTTTTTTATCGGTTTCCCCTTTCCCATCTTTAGTCTAATGATGTCAGTTATGGGTGTAATACACTTAGCTCACGAGACGATACACTGTATTGGGTTCACGAGAATGAGATGTGACCATTTAAAAAAAAAAAACACGCATTATATTTAAGATAATGATATTCACTGACAAAATATGGCTGGAAAAAATTGTGTTTTATTCAACTGAAAGTCACAAAAATGCTAAATAATGCAGGTGCATTTTACTTATTTAACTAATCTAGGGCTGTCACTAATGATTATTTTGGTAATCAAGTAATTGGTCAATTATTTTGACAATTGAGTAATTTTACAGGTGAAACTGGAAACATTTAAAAGTTAATTTATTTCAGTAATTCAACTTAAAGGTGAAACTAATATATAGACTCATTACATGCAAAGTGAGATATTTCAAGCCTTTATTTGTTATAATTTTGATGATTATGGCTTACAGCTTATGGGTTTTCATAAGCTGTAAGCCATAATCATCAAAAATATAGCAATAAAGGCTTGTCATATCTCACTTTGCATGTAATGAGTCTATATTAGTTTCACCTTTTAAGTTGAATTACTGAAATTAACTTTTGCTTGATATTCAAATTTTGTTTGACCTGTATAATATATTATATATATATATATATATATATTTTTTTTTTTTTTTTTGGTAATATAAATAGACCTAAGTGAATACCCTTACAAAAATGACTTAAATTACATGTATAATAACAACGACGTTATAATAACAACGACGTAATAATAATTGGTTTACATAAAGTATCAAAAGTGATTTGTAATTTTGTTGTTTTTGTTTTGTTGTTTTTATTAACCAACACTGTTAAAAAAAAAACAATAAAATATACATAATATTATAAACAATTAAGCAACTTACAGCATGATCAAATCCTTGTTTATTATTTTGTAAAATTGGCTATTAAAATGATCAAAGCAACTAATTTCTTGAACAAGAACATGTGGACATCAAAACATGCAAACTCAGAGCGATGGCTTAAACTTTTATTTTGACATCGCGAAAAACATTCACATATTTAGAAACATATTGACGTATTTTACTGTGTTAGTTTTACTGTGTAGGTTTATAGATGATAGAACTAAGCTATGCTATATTATTTTAAAATTGTAACAAAGCCTTAGAAAACAATCTAATAATGTGGTTCATGGATTCTAGTGCAGCAGCGTGAACATGTTTTCTGTCACTCTCACTGCATTCGTTTTCTCTTGTGGTTATTCGCTAGTTTTCCTCCTCAACTGTGCTGTTTTTGTTTTTAGGATTGTTTTTTGAAGCACCTCACCACAGGTGTCCAGCTAACGTGGGCAACTGACCTACTTCCTCTTTTATTACACAGTCAGCCTTCATACTCATACTCAGCCTTCAAATGCCTTACAACCAAGCAATCAAGATCCAACGGATTAAACTGATTTGTAGATCTCTTTTCTGATTTTAATAGGCTAATGCATTTGTAAATGTTGAAATGAACATTACCTAAGATTAGTGCATGTTTTAGTTAGGGCTGCTCGATTTGGGAAAAATGTCATGTTGCGTTTATTGATGTCAATATTGCGATATAATAAACAAATGGTTTCATGAGGCAACTCGCTTGGTTCTCAAGTAAAATGCACACATAGATTAGTGATAATTCTGAAATGTGCATTTCTCAAACATCTAAATGCACAGTTTTCAAATTAAAATCATATTTTTTACAAAATTAAATATTGATATATTTGCATTAGCCTACTGCAAACGTTTTATTTGTCTCAATGGTACAATAGTAAAAAATAAATGTCATATTTACCCGTGCCCCTACTGTCAAACAGGTTGGCCTAGGACATATACTGAAATTGATTAGTTATCACATTATAAAATTAGATATTGAGTAATCCTTATTAAAGCTACAAATGTTCTTTAGTCAAGAGCAGTGAGTGTTTTTCTCTGTTCTTTTATTAACTTTACTGACTGAACGCTTTATTGGCCGCTGTCTCTTTAAGAGCAGAGTCCCTGATCTCACACGCAACTCATTCTCTCAACTCTTCACGTACATCATATGACTGCGCTTATGTTGTGAAGATACTCCACAAAAGAGAAGTGTGTGTGTGTGTGCGCTTGTACAACTATCTTTTGTGTGGACAATTTTGAGTTTTAGACCATTGGAGTGAGGACATTTTGGCCGGTCCTCACTTTCTGAGACCCCTTTAAAGGCCTGTTTGAGGGTCAAGACTTGGTTTTAGGGATAAGGTTATAAAGCTAGGGTTCAGGTTAGGCACTTGGTTGTGATGGGTATGGTTAGGGTAAACTGCTAGAGATTGCATTGTGTCAATGAATGTCCTCATAAAGATAGATGTACAAGAATGAGTGTGTGTAAGAGTGGGATCATATAAACGGATGCTGCGTTAATTGTTTAAAATATTTTAACGAGTTGAACTAGACAAAAATTAATTGCGTGCGTTAACTTTGACAGCCCAAATTTATTTCATAAAATCGCATAAGCTTGACATCAAGATTGCGATATGATTAATCGTGGATATTTTTCATTCTTAGGACATGTAGTTGACTCATCTTTTTATTAAATAAAAATACAGTAAATTTTATTACATTTAAATATAACTATTTTCTATTTTAAATATATTGTAAAGTGTAATTTATTCCTGTGATCAAAGCATCATTACTGCAGTCTTCAGTGTCACATGATCCTTCAGAAATCATTCTAATATGCCGATTTGCTGCTCAAGAAACATTTCTAATTATTATCCATGTTTAATGATTCTGCCAATCTCTAAAGTGCAAATCACTGAATTCTGCACTCTCACGAAAACTCCCGTTTATATAAAAAAAGAAAATCCACAGTAGGAAAGCCTTTGTGGAAATTTGCTCGATTTAATTAGGTAGATCTGCCTCAGAAGATTGGCCCCCCTTGCGTCTCATGCTCTCTTTGTCTCTCCCCGTTTCTCCCAGAAGAGGAAGGCCGGCCCCAGCGTCGCAACAGGAGCCGCCGGCGCCGTAACCGTGGCAACCGTCCCGAGGGAGGGTCCACCAGCCGGGACAGACAGCCGGGTGACACAGGTGAGAGAGTGGGAAGGGGGCAAAATTCATGATGGGAAAAATAGTATGCAGGTGCGTTTTAAAGAAGTGGCATAATGCCCTTTTCACAAGATGTAAAATAAGTCTCTGATGTCCCCAGAGTGTGTGTGTGAAGCTTTAGCTCAAAATACCCCACCGATATGTTTATATAGCATGTTACTGTCACTTTTTAAAGGAGAGCAAAAACGCACCATTTTTGTGTCTGTTCCTTAAAATGCAAATGAGCTGCTGCTCCCGGCACAGAGCTTCAAGAGCTCGTGTCCTTTTACCTCACACACACATGCACTGGAAATTTCAAAGACTTTTAACCTTTTATGTTCAAACTATAACGGAGAGATTCAAGAAGTGACAACATGTAGAAGCAACAGGACATTTCTGAATGGTTAGTTGGTGAATTTATGTGGATTTATCTTCTAGTCATTGATTAGCATATACTATCATGATAGTCTATAAATCGTGTTCGTGTATAGATAGTCTTTAAACCCGGAGGATTGTCGTGTAGTCCCTACCAGCCGTTTGTTGTAGTCCTTAAACTATTTCTTTAAAATAAAATATCTTCCTTTGCTTTGAACTTTGAGCGGTGTAACTTTGCAGATGTTTTTTGTTCAAACAGCAACATTACACACTAACTAAAGTTAGAAAAGTGAAATCATACTCAACCACCCCTTTTAATCTTTAATGCATGTAATTTCAGGTCTACTTTATGAGTATGAATTATCAAATGCATTGAAAGAAATCTATATACAAGCACTGTAAAAGGTTGTTAATGACTGGCTTTTCTCCTGTATGATTTTACACGAGTCTCTTCAGACCTTACTGTACATTTATGAGCATGCGCTGCTTCAGCACCTCCAAGAAAGACCAGAGCCCCCCGATAGCACCCCCAAAAATAATGTCTGGACGCAATTATATTCAGGCTGTCTTCTATGGAAGCCATGAACCGCATAGTGAAGAAGAAAAACAGAAAACTTGTTATTTTGAGATATCAAGTCATTATTTCGTCATCTGTTATTCCTGGGCTGGTGCAGTTACACGTGGTCTGTGGTTGTGAGGCCCGGTTGGATGGACTGCCAAATTGTCTGAGACGTCTTTGGAGACGGCTTATGGTAGAGGAATGAACATTTAGTTTACGGCAACAGCTCAGGTGGACATTCCTGCTGTCAACATGCCAATCGCACACTCCCTCAACTTGTGGCATTGTGCTGTGTGACAAAACTGCACATTTTAGAGTGGCCTTTTATTGTGGCCAGCCTAAGGCCCTAAGAACTTATGTTCACACGTACATGGTTATTTTTAAAAAACTGAGTCATTTCCCTTTGTTTGTGCCCTTCGTTTACACGCAACAGAGAATTCGCCTCTGAAAACTATTCTTTCTAAAAACTCCGGCCAGAGTGGAGATTTTGGAAAACTTAATTTGCATGTAAACTGAGAAAAGCTGAGTTTTAGGCAGCCGACGTCACAGTATGAGACTATTTTCAGGATTCTGATTGGCTAACGTGGACTTGAGCTTCTCGTTACACTGCCACCTACAGGTTTGGCTTGCTCTAGACGGCATATACACGGTTCTTGTAAACGAACACTTTTCTGAAAACTGACGTGTGCACAATGTTGTTGTTTTTTGAAAACGGAGAGGGATGAAATGTCCGTTTATGAAAATAGCGGTCCACGTTTAAATGTAGCCTAGGGCACACCTGTGCAATAATCACGCTGTCTAATCAGCATCTTGATATGCCACACCTGTGAGGTGGATGGATTATCTTGGCAAATGAGAAGTGCTCACTAACACAGGCTGCGTTTACACTTGGCATTAACATGCGATCACCATGATCCGATCAAGCAGATTGGATCATTAGCCAATCAGGACACCGTGCGTTTACATTTGTTCATATTAAGTAGCCTCTGTATCTGGATAACCGATCGGATTTATGTTTCCTGCTTAATATTTAAATTAGGTCTGTAGCACGACACCAATAAGAGTAAAGATTATAAATAATTAAGCAATGTCCCAATTGCTTTCACTCACTTACTTTACTTTCCTGTGCAATCTCCATCCATCCAAGATCATGACTGATCACAGCTGTGATTGTACAGGCGATCGCCTCTTCAGATAATGTTGCACAATTAAAATGAAAAATGACACACAAAGTATCATGTAAATAAACTGTTTTAAATATTGACGTTTTATTGTAAGGTTCAAATAAATGTAATTTATTGTCTAAACTGCGTCTGGCCATCATTTTCTGACAGCACGTGGGGAGACTGGCCGGGGATTTATATGACGTCCACCTGTGAACGCACACACACACACACACACACACACACGATGGCTGGATTGCATACACATTAACACTGAGATCCGATCGCATGTCTTCGACTACCTCCGAAACTGGACACGCTGATCGGATAACATTCCGATCAGAAGCGTGTTTACACTTGTCTTGTGTGCGTGGACAACATCCAGATACAGGTCACATGTTAATGCCAGGTGTAAACGCAGCCACAGATTTAGACAGATTTGTAAACAATATTTGAGAGAAATAGGCCTTTTGTGTACATAGAAAAAGTCTTAGATCTTTGAGCTCGGCTCATGAAAAAAGGGGGCAAAAGCATTGCGTTTATAAATTTGTTCGGTGTAGTTAAGCAATATCACACGAGCAAATGTGTAAGAAGTTAAAATCAATATCACATTTGCACTCGTGCAAAACTTTTACGTTTTAAATAAAAGATTAAAATTTTTTTTTTAACTTTCAATCTAAATAATTGCACACTGTAATTAAACACAAATACGAATTTAGCTGAGAAATTACCCCCAAAAGATCATTTAAAGGCATTTATTGTGTTAAAGGAGAACTCCGGTGCAAAATGAACCTTTGGTCTAATTACACATTGTTACCTAGTCAACCGTTATCTGAGATTTGTTTTCATGATTATCGAATGTAAATAGTTTTATCTCTAAAAACAGTTTAGCCTATAACGCTAGTATAACGCTAGTATAACGCTAGTATATGGGGCATGGAGTAATGACAAATAAAAATCGCTTGTTAATACCACTAACAAGGCTCAAAATAGCCCCACACTAACACGGTAGCATAATGAGGGTCCCTACATGCAAACCGAAGCATTGAGGACTTTGTCAGTGTCCAGACAGTTTAATAAGAAGATATTTTATACATAGTCAACTTCACGTATACAGGCAGAAGCCATCTTTGAAAAACAGTCTCTACCAGTCGATCTACGAACACCGATCCAAATGCGCTGGACCATATGAGATTCTACACAGTTCAGTGCATTTGGATCGGTGGTTCGTAGATCGACTGGTAGAGTCTGTTTTTCAAAGATGGCTTCTGCCTGTATACGCGAAGTTGACTGTATGTATAAAATATCTTCTTCTTAAACTGTCTGGACACTGACAAAGTTCTCAATGCTTCGGTTTGCATGTAGGGACCCTCATTATGCTACCGTGTTAGTGTGGGGCTATTTTGAGCCTTGTTAGTGGTATTAACAAGCGATTTTTATTTGTCATTACTCCATGCCCCATATACTAGCGTTATAGGCTAAACTGTTTTTAGAGATAAAAACTATTTACATTCGATAATCATGAAAACAAATCTCAGATAACGGTTGACTAGGTAACAATGTGTAATTAGACCAAAGGTTCATTTTGCACCGGAGTTCTCCTTTAAATGAGAAAATCAAATAGATATTAAAGCAGCTTTAGAGCAAAAAAAAAAAAATTATTTGATTCAACAGAATTTTATATAAACGTTTAGTCTTCAACAGCCATGAGGGCGAGTAGATGACCATTTAAATTTTTGGATAAGCACCGCCTTTTTTTTTTTTTTTTTTTTTTGTATGAAATGAAACTCTAAATAAGAGACGAAACCACCTACTCTCAGTTGGTAAATGAGTAAGTAATTGAGTCGATTCATTCATTCAAACAGCTGACTCATTCAGGAATAAAGTAAATGGCTCTCTTTATGAATAAGCCGCAGAAACTCGAAAAATTTGAAAAATCACACACACACACATACATGCATACAAGCTTTTTATTTTATTTTTTACTAACGTTTATGTTAGTTGTGATTAATCGATTTGACAACTTCACTAGAATATTTTCTTTATGAATTCTAGATCCTTTTTATCCCTCATGTTACATGATGTTTCCTGTACATGTCATTGATTTCTTTGGGTGTATTTTCCATCAGAGTTGATTACGTGAAGTTCCCTGGTATCAAAATATGTTTCCATGAGATGCAAGATCTGTGATATTCTCTTTAAGTTGTTAAAACCCACGATTAAGTTATTCCGTGTAAGCGGTGGTGTTTCCTGGCGTAGGCAATATCGGCATCTCTGACACTTTCTCTCTTATTTATAGTTCATTAGAGGCCGTTTATAATGACAAATGTCTGAGGGCGCTCGTGTTATTTCGTCTAGGGCACCAAATGAGCCAGAAACGCGGCTGCTTACACAGACCATGAACTAATCAGACCTGCTAGAGGATATTTCGTCTTGTAAGATCTGTTTTCATGCTTTAGGTTATCGGTTTGCTCCACTTGTTTGATCTCTTGCTGTTTTGTTTTTTTGCTCTTGTGTTGATCTAGTTTCTGTTGCTGACTTCATCTCTCGTGCCGATTCCCAGAGCAGACAGAATCTCCCAGGGAAGGAGGCGGCGACCCAACTCGTGTCCCCATCCCAAGGTCTGCCGAAACTGCAACACTAAACACACCCCCTCAACATGTTGTTTATTATTATTATTATTATTTTTATTGAAAGAAATAAGTTCCAGGTATGCTGTGCTTGCTTGTAGGGCTGCACAATTTAGCTATGATGATAATTGTTATGCTTATTATTGGGGTTTACTAAAACTAAAAACATTACTGTTCATTGAAATGAAGCTGAAATAAAGTAAAATATCTATCTATCTATCTATATATATATAAAATAAATTTAACTTAAACTTATTTCAGTTTATTGCCATCAACATTTCTAATTTTCATTTAGTTCACGTTTTTCAACTATTTTACTTTATTTCAGTTATATATATATATATATATATATATATATATATATATATATATATATATATATATATATATCAATTTACAATAGTGATTAATCACATTTAACATAAGTTTTATATATTTATACATGTATCATTACATTTTATACATTTATGTATTTTTATAAACACACGTTTTTGTTAGATGCGATTAGTCACAATTAATTGATTTGATGGCACTAATAACAACTGAAATACAAATAAAAAAAATACATTTGACCTACATAGCAGTTTTAAAAAAACTAATAAAATAAAAAAAAAGCACATAACGAAATGACAAAAAATGTAAATAAAGCTAATTCTACATGTTAACAGAACTATAATAAAACTAACAAAAAAAAAAATATATTTTTAAAAAAATAAAAAATATTACTGTTGTAATATTTTACTGTAAAATAAGAGTATTTAAGATAAAATCGAATAATAACGGTTTTGTTTTAAGTACCACTTCACTCTGAAGCACCCATTTCATTAAATGCCAGTCGTTGCGATTAGGAGTGTGTGTGGTGTGGTGTGTGTGTAGCAGCTTGTACCACCATTATAAAGCGTTATGTAAACGCATGTAAAAGGACAATTTGATGAGGATTCTGCCCTGAACAAAGTCTTCAACTGCATCTCGTTGTGTCTCTCCATCAGGAAAACGGGACTAGCGTGAGTAAGGAAGAGCTGGCTCCCTCCAAGCGCTCCCCGAGTAACGGCGTGGCATCGGCCGGGGGGGCCGTGGCCCTGGTCAACGGCGTCTCGTAAAACTCATCGCGCCCACGTCTAAAGCAAGACACCATGGCAAACTCTGTTCCTGCTTGCATTCACGTAAACCTTTAAACTGACGAATGAAAATCGACTAAAATCCTTGAATTCATACAAGTCTACGAGAAGAAAATGATACAAAAAAAAATGACGAACGCATCTACTTAAAACCACACATAACGGTGTATGTTTATCCTATCTATCAGTACTTAGTGCATATTTAAGACAAGCTTGCCAAAAATGAGCTGATGGATATGACTTAAATTTCTGACATAACACAGAAAACAGGACGTGACTATTTGGGTTTTATTTTAGATTTTTTTTTTTTTTTTTTTTTTTTTTTTTGCTGTTGTCGTTGCTGTCATTATTTGTTTTTGTTTTGTTTGTACTCACTGGTGTGGGACTGTGAAAACACTCCCGAGCAGACGCATCTCTGAAACAGTGTTAGCTAAACGAGGGCGGAGCTAGCGGAGAGGCGATGGGTTGAAGGCGGAGCCTCTCGCGAGTGATTGACAGCTGAGTCTGTGGTACTCTTGAGTTTAAGGGCAAGACGGAGAGACATTGTGCCTTGAATTTGAATTAGAAAAAAAAAAACTTGAGTATTTTCTGTTTTTCCTTAATATTTGCGTTGTCCATGAGATGAAGTAGATGGTTCCTGTTTGTTTGGTGTTTTATTTTGTGTGAGGAAATGATTATGCAGAATAAGAGGGGTTAGAAAGATTAATGCCAAACATGAAATTAGGATGTTTGTCCAAGGTCAAGGCGTTATTTGAAAGCCGTTTAATGTGTGTTTGTGTGTCCGATTGTACGTCGTGAGCATATAAATTGAGAGGAGCGTTACATGATCCGAGAGACAACCCATAAGAATCCCGAATGGATTCGGTCTCTACAGTTAAAATGGAGGGAAAGTGGCACAAGTGTCCGAACACAGAGACGTAAATGAACTAGCTGACAGGTTCACAGTGTTGATTCATTTCCAGGTTTTCAACATCTGTTTCCCCAGCGTAGCTTCTGCTGGAAGGAAGGCAGGATGAGTGTGAGCGTGGACAGAAACACACACACACACACACTCGACAGCTTCCGGTCTGGTGTAAATGGTTGGTCTTGATGGTCTAGAAGGCTCTCTGAGAAGATGATGCCTAACACTGAGACTGATGCTTTAGTTCTCTCACACACACACATCCGAGAGCATTGTAATGTAATGCGCTCCAGTCTGGGCCTCTTCTGTCTCTGTTGGGCTGGCAGAGGAGCCGATCAGGCGTTAGTCATGGGTAAAGGGGAAGGGACCGTTCCTTCACTTTTGCAACTATTGGTCATCTCAGTTCCTGTTCTCAAATGTGTTTTTTTTTTTCTGTTTTTTTTTTTTTTTTTGGTTGTACTTTCCACATCGTTGAAAAACAAAAAAGATTAAAATGGAAGTGAAATAAATTATTTCTGGAATGACACCTGTGTGCAGTTTTTCTTGTCTTTCCTCTGCAACTGGTTTGTTATGGGCTCTTTACAAAAAAGTAGGTACAAAAAAACCTGTGAAAACGCTTGCATACATGTAAAAAAAACTTTCTTTTTTTTTTTCCTCAGCAAGTGATCAGTAAAAAAGTAAGTAAAAATATAGCTGCAAGCAGCCATTACGGGGCCAAGCGCAAAAGCAGACGACGAGATATGCCTACATGGCTGAAAGTGTGAGACAAACTGCAGCAAGGAGCAATTAAAGACATTTGAAGATGAATTTTGGCAAAATGGTTGAAAATCACATACAATAACTAAAAATATGATTATCACTTTCGACCAATAGGTGGCGCAATTACGAAACTGATGTGATGTGGTCAGAGTGAAGTGACAATGACACTTACAAAGTTTGGTGTCAATCTGTCAAGGCATTGCAGATATAAAGCCTGAATAGTCATTTTGGCATCATGCCTCAACTTTGCCACTGCGGTATACGAAAACCGTTTCGTCTATCGACACGAAATCCATAACTTTTACTCGGCACGGTCTGGAGATGACACGATCCGATTTTGGTGAAAATCGGACGTTTGGTCTAGGAGGAGTTCGAAAAAGTAGGTTTAAAAAGAAAATAAAGATGGCGGACAGGAAGTTTGGCTGACTATGGCAAAATTGGTATCTGTTTTCAGCATAACCCAAAGGAATCTATTGAGATCAGTGTCATTACTATAGGCTAATTTATTCAAAAGTTATTAGCATTTCGTGAAAATTTGTTACAACTTTTGACCAAAAGGTGGCGCTGTCTTTAAATCTGTTGAGTACTTTCAGGACATGGTGTTGATGGCACATACTGAGTTTCATAATGTTACAGCAATGCATTCGTTAAGTATAGCATTTTACATCACTAAACTGCATTGAAGTCAATGGGAATTTCATGTTTTGTTTAGTTTTAGCGCCACCAAGAGGCTCAATCCCACAGTTTTTTTTGTGTGTCCTCAGACTGAGCCCATGCATCTGTGTGTCAATTTTGGTGAAAATATCTCAATTAGATTCAACGTTATAGACATTTATGTGAAAAAACACGTCAAAAACGACTGACACGTGACTTTGATTGAATTTTACTACCCCTTACGATCAATATTTTGAGATTTGGGCATTGGCGTTTAGCTATCGACCTATGTTTCCAAACTTCTGACGGTGGTTTCGTCTCGATCGGACTAGCGGTTTCGAAGATATCGCCAAATGTTTTTTAAGCTCTAAATTACAACGCTGCACAAATCATATGACGAAACCTGGCAAATCTCGTATCGTTGGACTCGGCAACGATTCAGGAGTCTAAGGAGATGACTCCCGTGAGAATAAGTCAACCACACCCAAAGTTATAAGCATTTGGGAAAAAAAATTATCCACTAGGTGGCGCTGTTTCGAAACTTCTCAGGCTCCTTCAGGGCATTGTACTGATGACTCATACCGAGTTTCGTAAAAATTCGTTCATGCGTTCAAAAAATACAGCATTTTAGCACATAATTCAAAATGGCCGATCTGGAAAAATTGGATATCAGTCGACTCAGCATGACGCCCTGAATCTAACGAGACCACGTTTAGGATTCTTGGACAAACCGTTCAGAAGTTATAAGCCAAAATAACAATTTTTCATATCTCTGGACCAGTAGGTGGCGCTGCACCGAAACGCTGCATGTAGCCTCAGGTCATGCTTATGATGACATGTACGAAGTTTGGTCTGAATTCGATAAAGCGTTGCGGAGATACAGCCTTACGTCTGTTTTCGCAAGCGCTACGTAAAATTTGTTTGCGTGTTATTTGATAACGATTGGGTTTATCAAAAAGGTTTTAATAACTTTTTGTCGTCATGGTCTGGAGATGATCTGGTTCAATTTTGGTGAAATTCGGAGCAACGGCCTAGGAGTTCGAAAAAGTAGTTTTTTTGGAAAATTCAAAATGGCGGGAAAACTATTATGACGGAAAATGACGTCATAGTGTGCAGTCGAATCGTCGTGAGCTCAGGAATCAGAGGAAAAAAGAATTTTGTTTCTAGCCCTTGTGGTTCAAAAGTTATTAGCATAAACATGAGTGAAACTTTGGACAGCTGGTGGCGCTAGAGGGAATGAGTTGGAGACTCCAAATTTGCTATGGTGATAGTTCAGGCTGTCCTCTATCACTGTGCCAATTTGTATAAGTTTCCCGCAAACGGTTCTATAGGCTGCCATAGACGCCCAGTCGGAAGAAAAAGAAGAATAAGAACGGGAACAGATACAATAGGTGCCCGCACCTTCAGTGCTTGGCCCCTAATTATCGTCAGACTAAATATATTAACTGCTGTTTTGTGAACCGGTCTAAATAAATAAGACCCCTCAATTTGAGTTTTGAGGGGGTTTTTTTGCAATAAACTAAACAAAAAAAAAAGATTATAAACAACTGTTACCAAATGTTATGCTTAGATGTGTTGATAACACTTTACCATAAGGTTCATTAGTTAACTAGCTACATTAGTTTACATGAACGATCCCATACAAATATTCAATTAAAAAAAACAAAATCAGAATACAAAATAGGACGATCATTTCGTTGAAATAAAGCAAAATCAATAATTTTTTGGCTGACGCGCGAACAGTACCAGAAGGCTAATAACAAATAAATCCCATAAAAGTTATATTTCTGGCTTCTGTAAAGGTCTTTTCACACCAGAAGTGAAAATAATAAATCCACGTCTGCTGTTCTGGGTCACAGAAGAAGACCGTTCATCAGAAGTTATTTTAGCTTACTGGTATTTTGAATTGCATCATCGAATGTCATCTGCAAAAACTTTCTTGAATACAATATTGTGTAATATATTTAATAGGTGTTGCGTAATATTCTGAGTTTCGATTTAACTGTTTTCATTTATTTTGAGGAATAAGGTCTTTCCTGTTTTGTGCAAGTGAGAGGAGTAAACGCTCATGCAGTCGTGAATTACAGAAACTGTCATGTTCACGCGCAGCGCCTCGGCATTTACTCAATCATTTACTGGGAAAACAAGTTGTTTCATTGCTTATTTGAAACCGTAACTCAGACAGTTTGTGGTAATTTAAAAAGTAATGCATTACTTTACTAGTTGCATGGAAAAAGTAATCTGATTACATATCTCAAGTTACTTGCAATGCATCACCCCCAACACTGTCTATATATATATATATATATATATATATATATATTAATTGCATCCAAAATAAAAGTTTGTTTACATAATATATGTGTGTGCTGTGTAAAATTATTTTGTATATAAATACACACATGCATGTATATACTTTATATATAATTTATATATATATATATATATCACATTTTCTTAAATGTGTACATGCATGTGTGTGTATTTATATACAAAATAATTTTATTATTTTACATTATTTTTATTATTACACAGCACACACATATATTATGTAAACACAAACTTTTATTTTGGATGCGATTAATCTTTCCCCAGCACATATATATATATAATATTATGTAAAAAAAAAAAATTTTTAGAAATGTAACTGTCTAGATGTTACAATGTTTACTCTAAAAAACACATACAACTAGATCACTGGAACATTTCATTAACTTATCATAGCTCAAAATCATGTATTTCTCAAAGTGTATACACATATCTTACCCCTACCTGCACAATTATCAACACCACTGAATATAATTGGTGTGATTGTATGTTTTTTATGTGTTTTACTTTAAAATATGTGTTGTGGTGGAAATGACATAGATAGGCAACTTCCAATTAAAAACTATTTTCTACTGCTCTATGTGGTGAACTCTGCATATTTAAGTGGATCTGATTTTATTCTTTCTCTATATGATTTTGACCTTTGTGCTGTGGTATTGCTTGCCATCTTAAAGGGGTCATGAGTCATGACATGGGTTTTTTAATTTTATTATTATGTTCCCTTAGGTGCAATTATAGTATTACTATAGTTTTTTTTTTTTACAAAAAAACGTTTAAAATGTAGTGATTTATGACCTTTTCCCACCCTGTTTCTCATCCTCTGATTCAAACAGTCTGTTTTGGGGGTGTTTCCCCTTTAAGAGTTCAGTGTTAACGCCCACTGTTATGATTGGCTAACGTCAGTGCCTATGCATCAATTATTAACGCCCCCAGCCAGAACATTTGCGGATTCAGCGTATTTAAAAAGTAGTTTAAAGTTTTAAATACATTACTTACAGTTTGCGTCGTCGTCGTTGAGCCCAGAATAGTCGGCACGGACTTATCTTTGAGCAACAGTTTTCTGGCAAAGCCAGCATCATTTTGGGATTTGTTCTCAAAACAGTCATCCTTCAAATGTATAGAACAAACGCTTAAACTAACACTGCCGTGACTGAGACGTCCGCAAAAAATAAAGTGCATCTATTTTCCCTGACGACTGGATCTTTCGCAGCGTATTCAAAGATGTTGTTTGTCCACAGCCAGGAACAGCACATCTGCGGCATCGTAATTTCCCTGTACACAGACCCACTCGCTGTCCGTCGACTGAACACTCGACTGAACGCGGGCGCGACAATGATACGAAATGAGCGTAGTTGTCTTGCGCTTAAAGTGTAGTTGTCTTGCGCTGGAGGCGGTCATATGCAAACGCTGGTACGTCACTTCGTACCGTGACGTCACTTCTCACCATGGATCCAGAACGAGCTGTATTTAGAGCTTGATTAAATAAATGATTCGTTTATAATGGGGAGGACGTCTTAAGCTATGAAACTTGCAGGACGTTTTAATGGTACAAAGACCTCTTATATACCAAAAGATCAAGGCAAATTTGGTTTCTCATGTCATGACCCCTTTAAATTAAAATTAAGCAAGGTTGAAGGTACTAAGGGCCAATCCCAATTCTACCCCTTACCCCTTCACTTACCCCTTCCCCTCTGTTTTGCTCGTGCACGTGGAGGGGTAGGGCTGTCTCGATTCTCTTTTGGTTGGAGGGGGAGGGCTAGGGGGAAGGGCCAGATAGCCCTTCAAACGAAGATTTTTCGGGACCACACTTCAAACGAAGGGGTATGAGAAGTGTCACTGCATACACCGGCTACAGACGCAAAATGGCTGCCCAAGCAAAAAATTAGACCATAAATGTAAGAATTGTCTTTAATAAGTATTTTAACGACAAATAATGATTTGCTTTGTTACATTCAATCTTGTGTTCATATTTACGGTCAGTTCCTTCAAAGAAACGTTTGTAAAAAAATCTCTTCTCCCCCGAACAAAGCACACAAGCTATTGGTGTGTTCAAGTCATCTCGTAAAGATCGTATTTATGAGTTGAACGCACATGAACGCCACACAATGTCGTATTTCACACAGTTTCACACAGTAAATAAATAAATAGGTCAAAATAGGACAAACATAGGTCTGTATCTCCAACGTGTTAATACAACACCACAGAAAACAAGTCCTGTGCATCTTGGAAGTTTGTGATAAACATCGGCGCATCTCCTGTGACGTATAGGCGACGACGTATAATGACGTGTAACGGTGTAGTAGTGGTGTCCCATTTCTTAGGGGAATATTTTCACCCCTACGCCTTGCCACTCTGTTTCAAGGGTCAAGGGGAAGGCGAAGGGTTAGGGGTAGACGAAGGGGAAAGGGGTAGAATTGGGATTGGGCCAAAGTCTGGCTTAGGGACAGAGGGAAAACAGTAAAAACCATGTATAAAAGGCCTCATATTATATAATGTAAAGAATGATTGAGCCATGATACATTTTTTATAAGTTCCCCTTTGGGTGAAGTAAGTGTGACAAAAACAAAAAAGAAGAAATGTTTTTTAGATTTTATTATTTTATCCAGGGACAAGAAAAGTACCATATATCAACCCCATTATAAACCATTTATAAACCACTCAACCCCATTAATTGATTATATCTCAATGGCGCTGAGTGGTTTAGCTTGGCAAATGCCAGTTGTTTAATTGTCTTTTCACCAAATTATGTCATTTTTGGGGGCAGTTTTCTTAAAAAAATACTTATTAGGAGGGAAATCATTCATTTACAAGGGTATGACCAAAATGCTGGGAATAGTTAAACATTGCTTTTGGTCGTGTTTAAAACGACCTCGTTTTTATGCTAGATTAATTTTATGCTAGGTAATGCATTCCTACCGCAGACAAAACATTAAAGTCAGGCCATTGAAATTAAACGGATGCTGAATACTGGGGACTTTATAAGCTGATAAATTTGCTCCTTTATTACCAGCACAGGGAAATCGTGTAGCTTTGCTAAACACTGCTCAATAAACACAGGCAAATCAGCTCGTATTGACCAACACAAACCATCGTAGATTAAGTCCGTGTGTGACATTCAAACACAAACTAACCTCTCAAATCATGTTTACTTTTTATATAGCTTGACTTTTAATACGAGGAATTATAATAGGGATTGTGTTCGCGTGTATAAATGCTAAAACTCACAATAGCGGTTCAGAACCTGATCCCGGCTTCAGACGTCACGTGATGCGATTGAGACAATGCGAGACGACTCACTCAATCTGTGTGTTGTTTACCCACCGATCATCATCATCATGTTGGAGTGTGTGTACACTTTGCGTCACGCAGTTGTTTATCTTTATTCTGCTCAGTGCCTGCAAACGGTTTTGTTTCAGGATGTGTTGGGGGTTAGGCTGTGCAAATAATACATTTTTACAAAGAACTTTTCATATGTGACCACAAAACCAGTCACATGGGTCAATTTTTTTGAAATTGAGATGTATACATCAACTGAAAGCTGAATAAATAAGCTTTCCATTGATGTATGGTTTATTAGGATAGGACAATATTTGGCCGAGAACATCTGGAATCTGAGGGAGCAAAAAAATCAAAACATTGAGAAAATCTCCTTTAAAGTTGTGCTTTTATGTTCACGATTGTGCAGCATTCACTCACAAAAATACATGTTTTATATATTTATGGTAGGAAATTTATTAAAAATCTTCATGGAACATGATCTTTACTTAAGATCCTCATGATTTTTTGGCATAAAATAAAAATGTAGGCTATAATTTTGGCCCATACAATGTATTGTTGGCTATTGCCACAAATATACCCGTGCGACTCGAGACTGGTTTTGTGATCCAGGGTCACATATGATCATAATAATATCAACTTTTCTAAATGTCATTGTGAACTGGTTTGTATTCAGGAAGAACAACAATGTCTAATGATTGTCAGAGTCTTTAATTCCTTGATCGCAACAGAAATGATGTTTTTCTACTAATGCACTGATGAAGATGATGAGGATGTTGAAGAAGGAAGGGTTTGTGTGTGTGACGTGCTGTGGTCACAATGGCTTTATGGTTACCTCCTCCTGTGAACAGCAGAGCGTCAACACAACACACACACACACACACACACACACCCTCTGAAGACCAAGCTTCAGGCAAGTACACCGTTTTCTACACTTCTGCAAATAGTATATGCATAATTTCTGTGGTATTTCATATCCTAGCTGTTCCTGTATCTGATGACTATTTGTTAGAATAATTTTTACGTTTTAGGACTTTTTTTTTTTTGCTTTTAAATTAGCTTTCAACAAAGTTGTCCAGGAATGTAATGTTTCTCATTTAGTGTTAGTTCATGCGTGCTCAGGCACTGCGGCTTGCATTGTAAATGACAATAGCACTTCTAAATACTTTAAAAATCACATCCTCGTAAGTTTCTACAGACTATACAGCTGTGTCTAATGCTTCATGCTGAATGTTTTACATCCCGGAGTCAACCTGGAGGCTATTTACAAGTAAAATCAGGGGGGAAATATATGGAAAACTAGTTTCCCTGACCTCACTTATACGTTCCTTCATTTCATGTAGTTCTGTGGTCATTCTGCTGGATGATTTTCCATCATTTCTTCCCTTCCTCGTCGTCATGACACTCTTCACCAGAATAAAAGGTGTGGGGGTTTGCATTGAGTTCCTCTGCGAGGGAGTGACCGTCCTCACAGGTGCAGAAGGGATTTTTCTCTGTCGGTCCGGCTCGAGTTTCACCGTGATATGGATATAATAGATCATGGCAAACTGAAGCTCTTCGCCGTATCCATTTAATGCGATGCCATTTATATCCTCTCTGTTCACAAACCTGTCCAGACTTGCTATACAAATGACTCAGGAGCCTAAAAAATTGCTCAATAGATACTTCATTTTACATTAGGTGAGTTATGCAAAAATGGGACAGGTTTTTGGTTGATGCACAGATAACCGTTTTTACTCCGTTTTTTGTGATGCTATATATAACCCTCAAAACAATATCCGATGTGATTTTAATGTTATTAAGCTCTTTCAACACAGTTTAGCTCTGCTATTCATTCGTTTTTTGGTTTTGTCTTATACAGGTGAAACTCGAAAAATTATAATATGGTGCAAAAGTTCATTTATTTCAGTAATTCAACTTAAAAGGTGAAACTAATATATTATATAGACTCATTACATGCAAAGTGAGATATTTCAAGCCTTCAATTATAATTTTGATGATTATGGCTTACAGCTTATGAAAACCTTTTCACAATATTATAACTTTGAGTTTGAAGTTTTCATAAGCTGTAAGCCATAATCATCACAATTATAACAAATTAAAGGCTTGAAATATCTCACTTTGCATGTAATGAGTCTATATAATATATTAGTTTCACCTTTTAAGTTGAATTACTGAAATAAATGAATTTTTGCATGATATTCTCATTTTTCGAGTGTAAAAATGAAACCTGTATAGTTTCACAAAATATTTGTTATTTTTACTTTTTATCTTTTGTCAAATCATCTTTGATAACTAATGTGTGAAGAGAACATACTATTTTGAGTTTATGTTTATTAAAGGTTCTCTAAGCGATCCTGGGTGACGTCACTTCTTGTTGACGTTCGAACTATTGCCAAACAAAACGGAGGCTAGACCCTCCCTCCTCCTCATCCACGCACTAACCCCCCAAACCCCGCCCCCAAATCCTTCTTGTCGGTTATTGGCTGGAACACTGTTTGTTATGTTGTGGTGCGGGTTAGTCCAGTTTGTTTTTGTTGCTGTTTGTGGAGCCTGGGGTGTCTACAGAGGCCGCGTTTTTTTAGAGTGTGTTCAGGAGACAGACAGCTAGCGGATAGTGAGGAGATATTTGCTGTATGTGACAAAAAAAATGTTTGGCCTAAAAAATGCGTGACATTGCTTAGAGCACCTTTAAACCATTCTTCTTCATTGTATTAACTAAAATTTTAATTACAACAAACTCAAAATTTTAAGGTAACTTGCTTTTTTAAGTTGAACCAACATTTTTATACAGTGTAGAATGTAAAATTACGTAAAACAACTTTAGATGGGTTAGAAAGTCTGGTAACACTTTACAATAAGGTTAATTTATTAAACATTAGTTAATGTATTAACTAACATGAACTAACAATGAGCAATACATTTGTTACAGTATTTATTCATCTTTGTTAATGTTAGTTAATAGAAATAAAGCTGTTCATTGTTTGTTCATGTTAGTTCACAGTGCATTAACTCATGTTGATAAGATTTTAATAAAGTATTAGTAAATGTTTAAATTAACATTAACAAAGATTAATAAATGCTTTATAAGTGCAGTTCATTATTAGTTAATGTTAACTAATGTAGTTAACTAATGTTAACTAATGAACCTTATTGTAAAGTGTTTCCGAAAGTCTATGTAACCTAATGTCTGTGCTTTAGCAATAGGCTACGTATATTTATAGAAATATCATGACCTGTTGTATGGGTTTAGGCCATTAACACAAAATAGTCATTCATCAGAACAGGTTATGTGACATGTTCAGGTTCAATTGAAACTGCAAAACCCTCGTGAATAATAATTACATATAAGTATAATAATAATAATGATTATAAAACCGATAGTTTTCAGATATTTAAATAAACCAAATGTAAAATAATAGTCTTCACTGTATAACTTAAACAGATGAATCCTTTTTAAAGTTTAAAGAGTTTTTAAATAGCTTGACTTTATTAATTAAGAGAAAGACTGCACGGTTTATTTTACCAGATGAAAAACGACAACACAAAATGATGCTAGTGATTGTGTTAGCGTTAACATTAAAAACAGCAGCAGGAATATTAGGCTACTGTCTCTTTAAGACCTGATGCAATGCACTGTTACTGATACACACGTTGTCTTTCTCTGTTGTTTAGTTCACTTGAGACATAACCGACTGTTTACTCCTCTGAGACGGGCATTTTTTAGTTTAACTCTTTTTATTGGTGTTTTACCAATCAGAGAGAAAATGGAAAACAATACAAGGTTTGTATCAACATATTGATCAATAATAATAATAATAATAATAATAAAAATATACAGGTGAAATTAAACAGACGGATTGCTTACTCTCTGATTTAAAAAAAAAAGAAAAGAGAAAAAAGGATTATATCTGCTTGCTTCAAAACATGCTAATACATTATCCAATAATACAAGTATATAAATACTAGTAGTGTAGTATGCATGTACAATCTGGTATCAATAAAAATAAAATACAGCAAGACTGTAAATATTACTAAGGAAAGAAAGAAGAAGCAGAAAAAAAAAACAAAAAAACAAAAACAAAAAGAAGCAACAACCTTACAACACCTTCACATCATTTTTAACAAATCAAAGCCATCTGTCAAGAAAACAAATACAATTTATTTCCCCTTTTTTATGTACTCTGTTTCTTAGAAAAATCAGGGTGGGAGAGAGGACAAAACAGCTAGGGTCAAATGTAAAAGAATGGTTATTTAAAGAAAAAATATTATTTTTTAAAATACATAAGAAAAGGTTGCCAAATCATATGAAATTGTTCTGTTCTGCCAATCATGGTAAATCTAATTTTTTCTATTTGGATAAACTGCAGCAGGTCGTGCATCCAATGAGAGTAGCTGGGTGGAAGAGGATTTTTCAAGACGGGCATTTTTTACAGAATTTTAATATCGCATTGTTAGCATTGATACATTTTTTTAAAATTTTTTTTAATGTTTTTACTTGCATTAGGCGCTTGACGAGTTTAGGCCCTCTGCAAACTATCGCAACTGTTCAATGTATCATGCATTTCAGCAAACGCAACTGTTCATTAATTTAATGTAAGTCGTCATTCACCTTTCATTTTGAGGCCACACCCTTCGCCCCATCAAATACACGCTGAATTCAGAACCGCATATTTTAGTCTTTCTGCTTTAGGAGAGTAGTATATGTTCCTAATTCAGCAAAACGGGGAGAAGATGTTGTAGATTTGGTGTGTATACTCGTACAAGAACACTCTTGAACAGCACAGGCCTACACATCGGGACTTTTCACACATACAATTTTTTGACATAGGCCTATTGATAATGCTTGCAATCGTAATGCAATGGACCAGTCTACGGGACATACATTAATGTTTAAAAGGGTTATTGAGCTGTTTAATCAGTCTAGCCTGCACATCGACATTACATAGCTGCCAACTTTGAGGTTAGCTTGGAGTGAGATTTTTTTTTTGGGGGGGGGGGGGCGATGGGAGGAAAAAAAGGGAGAAAATTTCTCCCACATTTCTGTGTGTGGGAGAAAAAAAAACTTGCATCACAATAAGTTGTGATTGTCAAAACATTTGGTAACTTGTTTTTATTAAGTTTACTGACAACATGTTACAATGTTTAGCTGCATGGTTACAATTGCTGGCAGGTTACTGTATTTATTATTGCTTGACATCTTGATTCAATATCGATTCATTTTGGTAATAATTAGTAGTTACAGTAGATACATGTTAACAAATAAATCACTAATGCTGAAAACATAGAGAGCCCTATTTTTTTATTAAAGGTTAAAAATAACAACTTAAATAAAATATAATGCGTTCTTTATTATAATAACAACTTAATAATATTTTAATGATATAAGTAAAAATATATGTAGCCTAATATAGTGGACATATTTAACAAAACTCTCTAGCTAATTTTTCCAGCCTATAAATGGTCATTAAATTGCTTTCCTGATGTAAATGTAACTTATGTGACATTGTTCTTCTACCCGACCTGTTTTGCAGTCCATTTACATTTAACATTTACCTGTTTTATTGACTTCTTACCGCGGTTGAAAAACACTGATTGATCCGAGGCATACATTCGGTAAGTTCGGGTTTATTTACTAATATCTCTCAGCTGAGCTCAGATTCTCATCACCAGTCGTCGCGGTTTTCCCCGCCGTCTTTCTTGTATCTCTTCTTCTGTTACTAAGTTCGGGTGCAGCGCATAGGGTTCAGTGACGCTCATCAGCGCCATCTATGGTCGGGGGAGTTTTTTTCTTTTTTGCGTGAGAAATGTGATGTGTGGCGTGAGTGCGTGTGAAAACAGGCAAAACCGTGTGTCACACGGCGAAAGCGTGAGAGTTGGCAGCTCTGACATTATATAGAAACGAACACACACAATATTTATCGCACTTGAACCACGAGCACATCTCACAAACACACACACACACACACACACACACACACCACACACACACACACACACACACCAGACACACAAACACACACACCACACACACACCACACACACACCACACACACACCACACCACACACACACCACACACACCACACACACACCACACACACCACACACACACACCACACACACACCACACACACACACACCACACACACACACACACACACACCACACACACCACACACACACCACACACACACACACACACCACACACACACCACACACACACACACACCACACACCACACACACACACACCACACACACACCACACACACCACACACACACCACACACCACACACACACACCACACACACCACACTCACACACACACACACACACACACCACACACACACACACCACACACACACCACACACACACCACACACACACCATACACACACACCACACACACACACACACACACACACCACACACACACACACACACACACACACACACACACACACACACACACACACACACACACACCACACCACACACACACCACACCACACACACACCACACACACACACCACAAACACACACCACACACACACCACACTCACACACACACACACACACACACCACACACACACACACCACACACACACACACACCACACACACCACACACACACACACACAGTTTTGTGGTTGAAAAAAAAAATAAAAAAAGTAACAAATCCTTCCCAATCTGATGCGAGGGATGCTTCAGCACATAGAAAAACCTAAAAATGCTCACAATTTAAACTAAAATGCTAAAGCTTTACCAAAATCATTATTTTATGTGCATCTGAATGCATCTTGAAGAGGAATTGACTTTAAGACCCAGAGGAACAGCTCATTGCTGCAAATAATAGAGCTATAACAAGGCCATCTAGTGACAAGATCATGAAAGTTTTATTTTCTTTCCACAAGAGATCGGCAAAGACATCTGAATTAAAAGGGTAATGCATGAAAAGTTATTTTGAATTTAAGAATGCGAGGAATGTGCTTAAATGACTATGTATTATTTATTGTTCGAATCTAGTAATTTAAAGGTAAATAGAAAAATTAAATAATAAAAAATTCATTAGAAAACAGAAAAATATGATCAAACTGAAATAAAATAAGCGTTCTGGACAAAAAAATTAAGATAAAAAAATAATTATAATTTAGGGCCAAGGGAAAGATATGTTACAAAGTGCGAGGGAATGTAGGCTAAACAAATAAATACAATTCAACATATTCATTACACCTTTTTAATAGCCAACTTCAAGTGTTTATTATAAATTACTAAATGCAAAAATGAATAAAAAAAATGTGGGTCAATCCTGTGCAGACATCTGCAACTTTTACACCGTCCAGACTGCATGCACCACTTGTCCCTGACAGCTGCTGAAAAAGGTTTAGAAAGGTTTTGAATTAGTTTTGACTGCTAAATTCTGCATTACGTTCTGCAATGTGTTCTTCTGAGGGTTAAAGTCATCGGTTAATTTCTTGATTGCCGTTTTGACAGTGTCCATCTGGACATTTAAAGTCATATTTGCTAATTCTCCTTAATTATTGCCCTGTTTTGATCCGTTTTCCTGGGAAATGTATTTTTTTTATATATATTTTTTATCATCTTTATTTTGTTTTAAGGAGATACAAATTGTTCTCATCAACCTTGAATTACATGGCCATAAAATTATATCACATTATTTTGGTAGTAAAATTTTGGGCGGTTTTTTCTTGGAGTGGGCGGGTTTGGGTGAGCTTTTGGGCTGGAAAGCACCGTCCCAATCTGGCAACACTGCGTGTGAAAGGAAGCCCACATTTTCTGAAGTGCAGAAGGAATATACTTTTAAAGTTTCCAGTTTCAGGACAGGTATGGTACTGTATGTATATCGAGTAACACAGGTTAATGGCGCTTAGTGAACAGGTCTGATAACTAGGACTAATTTACCGGACGGAAACGAACGTTTTAACTTGCAGAGATAAGCGTATGTAAGTTATGTGTGTGAGGGATAAATCATATATAGAGTTAAAAAATATATATATAAATGGCAAAGCGCACAAGAACAGTTCCTAGTAAGTAAACTCAATCCTAAACACTCGACGTTTTCTTTACTGTGACTGTTTAGGAGGGACTATTTTTTATGGCGGAAGGATGGGATTTTAGGAAACATAATAAAAGTAAACATAATAATAATACATACATTTTCGGTTTAAATATTTGTGTTATGTGGGGAACCGTTTTATAAAAGCAATAAGGGTACGAGAGACCGTGCTGAATAGTCAATTTACTTGTCTGTGTCTTTTTCCATGTGTTTTTCCAGCTCTCTGCGAGTGATAATCATGGCACAGTCAACTGTAACTGTCCAGTCAGCCATGGTTCTGGCCCCTGATGGCTTCAAGCAAAACATGTGGAAAAACAGGAGTGTGTGACTGCTGCGACGACATGGGCATCTGTGAGTGTTTGGGAGAGAGAGAGAGAGAGAGAGAGAGAGAGAGAGAGAGAGAGAGAGAGAGGGATATTATAGGCTACTGTAGTGTGTGAGGAGGAATGATGAAAATAAATGAACATATGAGGAGCTCTTTTCCAAAACGGTATAAATCCATTTCAATAGTTTTCAGGAAAACTAAAATTTTTTACCTAGACCCACACATTTTGTGAATATTCAATTTATCCTGTTAAAATGGTTTTGTGGCTCAGTCTGAACATGTTGAACAATGATTATTAAATCAAACAACAATATTGTTGATGATAAATTCAAAGTTAATAAAAAAAAAAAAATCCAAAACGCTATAAATCCATCAATTGTTTACAAAAAAAAATGATGGTTTGTCTTAAATACTTTAAATTAATAAGTGCAAATGCATGAAATAAATAAAAGCCACTATAATAAATAGTTAAATAAAATAAATAATATGAATAAAATAAATAATTCCAATGACACATTTTAATACTCTCCACCACATATAAATAACACTCATATACCAGTCCTTAAATACAACAATGTTAAAATACATTTAAATCATTTAGTAATTTAGGATAATTGTAATTTGGTGCCGAACCTGAAAAAAGTAATGATAGTAATGATAACAATATTCAATAAGTTATTAAATAAATAATTTAGTAATACATTCAGAGTCATTTTTAGTAAAGTGTCAAACCTGTAACATTTAGGACCAATTTGTCCACTACATATGCATGAAAAAACTAATTATTAAATAATGATAATGATATTCAATAGGCAAGTCAGTCAGTAATAAATAAATAAAATAAAAATCAAGATATAAATAAAAATCAGATCGTCCGGTGACAGCCTCTCGGCCTGACAGAAACCTGTGGGAGCAGCTTTGTGTTGACATCCCACTGTTGGTATTAACGCGCCTCCCGAGTGACGGATCTTCTTTTGTTTTTGTTTTTTATGATTATCTTTGTCCAGTCGGCGTTTTTCTACCCCCAGGTGTAGGTCTCACTGCCTCATCAAGGCAATCAAAAGTGTTTGTAAACTTTAAAGTAGGGCTGTTAACGATTAATCGCGATTAATCGAATCCAAAATAAAAGTTTGTGTTTACATAATATATGTGTGTGTATTGTGTATAATTATTTAGTATTATATAAATACACTCACATGCATGTACATATTTGAGAAATATTTGTATATTTTTATATGATTTATATTATATATAATAGAACAATTTTATATATAAAAAACACATTTTTCTTAAATATATACATGCACGTGTGTGTATTTATATATACAAAATGATTATACACAATACACACACATTATGTAAAACAAACTTTTATTTTGGATTCGATTAATCGTTTACAGCCCTACTTTAAAAAACTCATTTTGAGGAATTAATGAAATAAACAAACCTCTGTTC